>CAJHQQ010004350.1:0-29619 GCA_905132885.1 Moricandia moricandioides | reverse complement strand
GACGCATCAAGTTTCTAACTTGTTCTTTAAAGAGGTTGTTCGCTTGCATGGCATGCCTAGGACTATAGTTTCTGATAGGAACACTAAGTTTCTTAGTTACTTCTGGAAGTCACTTTGGTCTAAGCTAGGCACTAAACTGTTGTTTTCTACTACATGTCATCCACAAACTGAAGTAGTTAATAGAACCTTAGGAACACTCCTGCGTGCATTCATAAAAAAGAACTTAAGGACATGGGAAGACTACTTACCACACTGTGAATTTGCATACAATCATGCTATGCATTCTGCTTCTAAGTATTCACCTTTTGAGATTGTTTATGGGTTCAATCCCACCTCTCCTTTGGATCTAATGCCTTTACCTGAGTGTGAAAGGATCAGTCTAGATGGCAAGAAGAAAGAAGAGATGGTCCAACAGTTCCATGAGAAGGCTAGACAAAACATTGAGCATAAAACCAAGCTTTATGAGAAGCAAGCTAACAAGGGGAGACGTGTGAGATCTTTTGAAGTTGGTGACCAAGTTTGGTTGCACCTGAGGAAGGATAGGTTCCCCAACGAGAGGAAGTCCAAGCTGATGCCAAGGGTTGATGGACCCTTCGAGATCATCCACAAGATCAATGACAATGCCTATAAACTTGATCTCCAAGGTAAGTATGATGTATCAAATAGCTTCAATGTCACTGACTTGGCTCCTTTTGCTGTAGATTAACCTGATTTGTGGACAAATCCTTTTCAAGAGGGAGGGGATGATGTGATCATGGACCGGATCACTAAGGAGAACAAGGAGAGTCTAGATGAGCCACATGAAGCCACATTGCACCAGCAGCCTGGTGATGATGCTCTAGCCATTCCTGAAGGTCCCATGAATCGTTCCAGAGTCAAGAAGTTTAAAGAGAATGTTGTTGGATTACTCACTTCACATCCACAACAAGAAAGTCTTGGACAAGGTCTGATCCGAGATGTCTTGATCACCATTCAAGCCATCTCTACATCAAGCTGAGTTAGTGTCTAGGCAAGACATGGGGTGCGTGCTCTTTTCCTTGCTTTTGGTTTTGTCCCACGAGGTTTTCTGGAGGAAGGTTTTTAACGAGGCCACAACTTGTTTTCACATCACTTAGGCCCTATCTCGGTCCAAGGCTAAAGAAGTTTACATTTTATTTCATTTTAAAGCTTATGTTAAACTTAAACTATAGTTTCCTTTTTGCTTATTTCCGAAACCCTAGAGAGCATGTTCTCTGGTTTCTCCTTATTTAAATGGGTCTCTAAACCCTATTGTAATCATCCATCTTTTAATAAACAAGTTATCTTTCTCCTTGACGGCTCTCTCTCTAGAAAGTGTGTCGAGTTCTGGTGTGTAGTATCCAGAGACCTAAGGGTGTCTAAATTGGTGTGTCCTATCCGATTTGTTCATCTAGGAGTATCAAGAGATCTTCCATCCCTCTTGTGTCACCATTCAATCCACAAACCTTGAAGAACTTGAGTCACTGATTCGTTCTTGCAAGGATCTATCCATTCCCATCAACCAGAGAGCATCCTAAGGACGCATCAGATTCATTCTGGTTTTATTTGTATCAAGAAGAAATTGCCAAATCTCCAAACAGGGCAAACTGGAATCACTACGGTTAAAAGTGGGATAACTTCTTCATCATAAGTCCAGTGATATTGATTCAACTTCAGGATGATTCTACACTGATTTATGAGTCCAATAAAGCTTCTTACATCGTGATTCATTCTGGTTTTATTGGTATCAAGAATAAATTCCCAAATCTCCAAACAGGGCAAACTGGAATCACTTCGGTTAAAAGTGGGATAACTTCTTCATCATAACTCCTATGATCTTGAGTCAACTTCAGGGTGATTCGACACTGATTTATGATTTCAAATCAAGCTTCTTACATCGTGATTCATTCTGGTTTTATTAGTATCAAGAATAAATTCCCAAATTTCCAAACAGGGCAAACTGGAATCACTTCGGTTAAAAGTGGGATAACTTCTTCATCATAACTCCTATGATCTTGAGTCAACTTTAGGGTGATTCGACACTGATTTATGTGTCCAAATCAAGCTTCTTACATCGTGATTCATTCTGGTTTTATTAGTATCAAGAAGAAATTATCAAATTTCCAAACATGGCAAACTGGAATCACTTCGATTAAAAGTGGGATAACTTCTTCATCATAACTCCAATGATATTGATTCAACTTCAGGGTGATTCGACACTGATTTATGAGTCCAAATCAAGCTTCTTACATCGTGATTCATTCTGGTTTTATTAGTATCAAGAAGAAATTGCCAAATCTCCAAACAGGGCAAACTGGAGTCACTTTGGTTAAAAGTGGGATAACTTCTTCATTATAACTCCAATGATATTGATTCAACTTCAGGGTGATTCTACACTGATTAATGAGTCCAAATCAAGCTTCTTACATCGTGATTCATTTCTGGTTTTATTAGTATCAAGAATAAATTCCCAAATCTCCAAAGAGGGAAAACTAGAATCACTTCGGTTAAAAGTGGGATAACTTCTTCATCATAAGTCCAATGATCTTGAGTCAACTTCAGGGTGATTCGACACTGATTTATGAGTCCAATTCAAGCTTATTACATCGTGATTCATTCTCGTTTTATTAGTATCAAGAAGAAATTGCCAAATCTCCAAACAGAGCAAACTGGAATCACTACGGTTAAAAGTGGGATAGCTTCTTCATCATAACTCCAATGATATTGATTCAACTTCAGGGTGATTCTACACTGATTAATGAGTCCAAATCAAGCTTCTTACATCATCATTCATTCTGGTTTTATTTGTATCAAGAAGAAATTGCCAAATCTCCAAACAGGGCAAACTGGAATCACTACGGTTAAAAGTGGGATAACTTCTTCATCATAAGTCCAATGATATTGATTCAACTTCAGGATGATTCTACACTGATTTATAAGTCCAAATCAAGCTTCTTACATCGTGATTTATTCTGGTTTTATTGGTATCAAGAATAAATTCAAAAATCTCCAAACAGGGCAAACTGGAATCACTTCGGTTAAAAGTGGGATAACTTCTTCATCATAACTCCTATGATCTTGAGTCAACTTCAGGGTGATTAGAAACTGATTTATGAGTCCAAATCAAGCTTCTTGCATCGTAATTCATTCTGGTTTCATTTGTATCAAGAATAAATTGCCAAATCTCCAAACAGGGCAAACTGGAATCACTACGGTTAAAAGTGGGATAACTTCTTCATCATAAGTCCAATGATATTGATTCAACTTCAGGATGATTCTACACTGATTTATAAGTCCAAATCAAGCTTCTTACATCGTGATTCATTCTGGTTTTATTGGTATCAAGAATAAATTCAAAAATCTCCAAACAGGGCAAACTGGAATCACTTCGGTTAAAAGTGGGATAACTTCTTCATCATAACTCCTATGATCTTGAGTCAACTTCAGGGTGATTAGAAACTGATTTATGAGTCCAAATCAAGCTTTTTGCATCGTAATTCATTCTGGTTTCATTTGTATCAAGAATAAATTGCCAAATCTCCAAACAGGGCAAACTGGAATCACTTCGGTTAAAAGTGGGATAACTTCTTCATCATAAGTCCAATGATATTGATTCAACTTCAGGATGATTCTAAACTGATTTATGAGTCCAAATCAAGCTTCTTACATCGTGATTCATTCTGTTTTAATTAGTATCAAGAATAAATTCCCAAATCTCCAAACAGGGCAAACTGGAATCACTTCGGTTAAAAGTGGGATAACTTCTTCATCATAAGTCCAATGATATTGATTCAACTTCAGGATGATTCTACACTGATTTATGAGTCCAAATCAAGCTTCTTACAACGTGATTCATTCTGGTTTTAATGGTATCAAGAATAATTTACCAAATCTCCAAAGAGGGTAAACTGGAATCACTTCGGTTAAAAGTGGGATAACTTCTTCATCATAAGTCCAATGATATTGATTCAACTTCAGGGTGATTCTACACTGATTAATGATTCCAAATCAAGCTTCTTACATCGTGATTCATTCTGGTTTTATTAGTATCAAGAATAAATTCCCAAATCTCCAAACAGTGTAAACTGGAATCACTACGGTTAAAAGTGGGATAACTTCTTCATCATAAGTCCAATGATATTGATTCAACTTCAGGATGATTCTACACTGATTTATGAGTCCAAATCAAGCTTCTTACATCGTGATTCATTCTGTTTTTATTGGTATCAAGAATAAATTCCCAAATCTCCAAACAGGGCAAACTGGAATCACTTCGGTTAAAAGTGGGTACTTCTTCATCATAACTCCTATGATCTTGAGTCAACTTCAGGGTGATTCGACACTGATTTATGAGTCCAAATCAAGCTTCTTACATCGTGATTCATTCTGGTTTCATTTGTATCAAGAATAAATTGCCAAATCTCCAAACAGGGCAAACTGGAATCACTTCGGTTAAAAGTGGGATAACTTCTTCATCATAAGTCCAATGATATTGATTCAACTTCAGGATGATTCTACACTGATTTATGAGTCCAAATCAAGCTTCTTACAACGTGATTTATTCTGGTTTTAATGGTATCAAGAATAATTTACCAAATCTCCAAAGAGGGTAAACTGGAATCACTTCGGTTAAAAGTGGGATAACTTATTCATCATAAGTCCAATGATATTGATTCAACTTCAGGGTGAGTCTACACTGATTAATGATTCCAAATCAAGCTTCTTACATTGTGATTCATTCTGGTTTTATTAGTATCAAGAATAAATTCCCAAATCTCCAAACAGGGTAAACTGGAATCACTACGGTTAAAAGTGGGATAACTTCTTCATCATAAGTCCAATGATATTGATTCAACTTCAGGGTGATTCTACACTGATTAATGATTCCAAATCAAGCTTCTTACATCGTGATTCATTCTGGTTTTATTAGTATCAAGAATAAATTCTCAAATCTCCAAACAGGACAAACTGGAATCACTTCGGTTAAAAGTGGGATAACTTCTTCATCATAAGTCCAATGATATTGATTCAGCTTCAGGATGATTCTACACTGATTTATGAGTCCAAATCAAGCTTCTTACAACGTGATTCATTCTGGTTTTAATGGTATCAAGAATAATTTACCAAATCTCCAAAGAGGGTAAACTGGAATCACTTCGGTTAAAAGTGGGATAACTTCTTCATCATAACTCCTATGATCTTGAGTCAACTTCAGGGTGATTCGACACTGATTTATGAGTTCAAATCAAGCTTCTTACATCGTGATTCATTCTGGTTTTATTAGTATCAAGAATAAATTCCCAAATTTCCAAACAGGGCAAACTGGAATCACTTCGGTTAAAAGTGGGATAACTTCTTCATCATAACTCCTATGATCTTGAGTCAACTTTAGGGTGATTCGACACTGATTTATGTGTCCAAATCAAGCTTCTTACATCGTGATTCATTCTGGTTTTATTAGTATCAAGAAGAAAGTATCAAATCTCCAAACATGGCAAACTGGAATCACTTCGATTAAAAGTGGGATAACTTCTTCATCATAACTCCAATGATATTGATTCAACTTCAGGGTGATTCGACACTGATTTATGAGTCCAAATCAAGCTTCTTACATCGTGATTCATTCTGGTTTTATTAGTATCAAGAAGAAATTGCCAAATCTCCAAACAGGGCAAACTGGAGTCACTTTGGTTAAAAGTGGGATAACTTCTTCATTATAACTCCAATGATATTGATTCAACTTCAGGGTGATTCTACACTGATTAATGAGTCCAAATCAAGCTTCTTACATCGTGATTCATTTCTGGTTTTATTAGTATCAAGAATAAATTCCCAAATCTCCAAAGAGGGAAAACTAGAATCACTTCGGTTAAAAGTGGGATAACTTCTTCATCATAAGTCCAATGATATTGAGTCAACTTCAGGGTGATTCGACACTGATTTATGAGTCCAATTCAAGCTTATTACATCGTGATTCATTCTCGTTTTATTAGTATCAAGAAGAAATTGCCAAATCTCTAAACAGAGCAAACTGGAATCACTACGGTTAAAAGTGGGATAGCTTCTTCATCATAACTCCAATGATATTGATTCAAATTCAGGGTGATTCTACACTGATTAATGAGTCCAAATCAAGCTTCTTACATCATCATTCATTCTGGTTTTATTTGTATCAAGAAGAAATTGTCAAATCTCCAAACAGGGCAAACTGGAATCACTACGGTTAAAAGTGGGATAACTTCTTCATAAGTCCAATGATATTGATTCAACTTCAGGATGATTCTACACTGATTTATAAGTCCAAATCAAGCTTCTTACATCGTGATTTATTCTGGTTTTATTGGTATCAAGAATAAATTCAAAAATCTCCAAACAGGGCAAACTGGAATCACTTCGGTTAAAAGTGGGATAACTTCTTCATCATAACTCCTATGATCTTGAGTCAACTTCAAGGTGATTAGAAACTGATTTATGAGTCCAAATCAAGCTTCTTGCATCGTAATTCATTCTGGTTTCATTTGTATCAAGAATAAATTGCCAAATCTCCAAACAGGGCAAACTGGAATCACTACGGTTAAAAGTGGATAACTTCTTCATCATAAGTCCAATGATATTGATTCAACTTCAGGATGATTCTACACTGATTTATAAGTCCAAATCAAGCTTCTTACATCGTGATTCATTCTGGTTTTATTGGTATCAAGAATAAATTCAAAAATCTCCAAACAGGGCAAACTGGAATCACTTCGGTTAAAAGTGGGATAACTTCTTCATCATAACTCCTATGATCTTGAGTCAACTTCAGGGTGATTAGAAACTGATTTATGAGTCCAAATCAAGCTTTTTGCATCGTAATTCATTCTGGTTTCATTTGTATCAAGAATAAATTGCCAAATCTCCAAACAGGGCAAACTGGAATCACTTCGGTTAAAAGTGGGATAACTTCTTCATCATAAGTCCAATGATATTGATTCAACTTCAGGATGATTCTACACTGATTTATGAGTCCAAATCAAGCTTCTTACATCGTGATTCATTCTGTTTTAATTAGTATCAAGAATAAATTCCCAAATCTCCAAACAGGGCAAACTGGAATCACTTCGGTTAAAAGTGGGATAACTTCTTCATCATAAGTCCAATGATATTGATTCAACTTCAGGATGATTCTACACTGATTTATGAGTCCAAATCAAGCTTCTTACAACGTGATTCATTCTGGTTTTAATGGTATCAAGAATAATTTACCAAATCTCCAAAGAGGGTAAACTGGAATCACTTCGGTTAAAAGTGGGATAACTTCTTCATCATAAGTCCAATGATATTGATTCAACTTCAGGGTGATTCTACACTGATTAATGATTCCAAATCAAGCTTCTTACATCGTGATTCATTCTGGTTTTATTAGTATCAAGAATAAATTCCCAAATCTCCAAACAGGGTAAACTGGAATCACTACGGTTAAAAGTGGGATAACTTCTTCATCATAAGTCCAATGATATTGATTCAACTTCAGGATGATTCTACACTGATTTATGAGTCCAAATCAAGCTTCTTACATCGTGATTCATTCTGTTTTTATTGGTATCAAGAATAAATTCCCAAATCTCCAAACAGGGCAAACTGGAATCACTTCGGTTAAAAGTGGGTACTTCTTCATCATAACTCCTATGATCTTGAGTCAACTTCAGGGTGATTCGACACTGATTTATGAGTCCAAATCAAGCTTCTTACATCGTGATTCATTCTGGTTTCATTTGTATCAAGAATAAATTGCCAAATCTCCAAACAGGGCAAACTGGAATCACTTCGGTTAAAAGTGGGATAACTTCTTCATCATAAGTCCAATGATATTGATTCAACTTCAGGATGATTCTACACTGATTTATGAGTCCAAATCAAGCTTCTTACAACGTGATTTATTCTGGTTTTAATGGTATCAAGAATAATTTACCAAATCTCCAAAGAGGGTAAACTGGAATCACTTCGGTTAAAAGTGGGATAACTTATTCATCATAAGTCCAATGATATTGATTCAACTTCAGGGTGAGTCTACACTGATTAATGATTCCAAATCAAGCTTCTTACATTGTGATTCATTCTGGTTTTATTAGTATCAAGAATAAATTCCCAAATCTCCAAACAGGGTAAACTGGAATCACTACGGTTAAAAGTGGGATAACTTCTTCATCATAAGTCCAATGATATTGATTCAACTTCAGGGTGATTCTACACTGATTAATGATTCCAAATCAAGCTTCTTACATCGTGATTCATTCTGGTTTTATTAGTATCAAGAATAAATTCTCAAATCTCCAAACAGGACAAACTGGAATCACTTCGGTTAAAAGTGGGATAACTTCTTCATCATAAGTCCAATGATATTGATTCAACTTCAGGATGATTCTACACTGATTTATGAGTCCAAATCAAGCTTCTTACAACGTGATTCATTCTGGTTTTAATGGTATCAAGAATAATTTACCAAATCTCCAAAGAGGGTAAACTGGAATCACTTCGGTTAAAAGTGGGATAACTTCTTCATCATAAGTCCAATGATATTGATTCAACTTCAGGGTGATTCTACACTGATTAATGATTCCAAATCAAGCTTCTTACATCGTGATTCATTCTGGTTTTATTAGTATCAAGAATAAATTCCCAAATCTCCAAACAGGGTAAACTGGAATCAATACGGTTAAAAGTGGGATAACTTCTTCATCATAAGTCCAATGATATTGATTCAACTTCAGGATGATTCTACACTGATTTATGAATCCAAATCAAGCTTCTTACATCGTGATTCATTCTGGTTTTATTGGTATCAAGAATAAATTCCCAAATCTCCAAAAAGGCAAACTGGAATCACTTCGGTTAAAAGTGGGATAACTTCTTCATCATAACTCCTATGATCTTGAGTCAACTTCAGGGTGATTCTACACTGATTAATGATTCCAAATCAAGCTTCTTACATCGTGATTCATTCTGGTTTTATTTGTATCAAGAATAAATTACCAAATCTCCAAAAAGGGTAAATTGGAATCACTACGGTTAAAAGTGGGATAACTTCTTCATCATAAGTCCAATGATATTGATTCAACTTCAGGATTATTCTACACTGATTTATGAGTCCAAATCAAGCTTCTTACATCGTGATTCATTCTGGTTTTATTGGTATCAAGAATAAATTCCCAAATCTCCAAACAGGGCAAACTGGAATCACTTCGGTTAAAAGTGGGATAACTTCTTCATCATAACTCCTATGATCTTGAGTCAACTTCAGGGTGATTCGACACTGATTTATGAGTCTAAATCAAGCTTCTTACATCGTGATTCATTCTGGTTTCATTTGTATCAAGAATAAATTGCCAAATCTCCAAACAGGACAAACTGGAATCACTTCGGTTAAAAGTGGGATAACTTCTTCATCATAAGTCCAATGATATTGATTCAACTTCAGGATGATTCTACACTGATTTATGAGTCCAAATCAAGCTTCTTACAACGTGATTCATTCTGGTTTTAATGGTATCAAGAATAATTTACCAAATCTCCAAAGAGGGTAATCTGGAATCACTTCGGGTAAAAGTGGGATAACTTCTTCATCATAAGTCCAATGATATTGATTCAACTTCAGGGTGATTCTACACTGATTAATGATTCCAAATCAAGCTTCTTACATCGTGATTCATTCTGGTTTTATTAGTATCAAGAATAAATTCCCAAATCTCCAAACAGGGTAAACTGGAATCAATACGGTTAAAAGTGGGATAACTTCTTCATCATAAGTCCAATGATATTGATTCAACTTCAGGATGATTCTACACTGATTTATGAATCCAAATCAAGCTTCTTACATCGTGATTCATTCTGGTTTTATTGGTATCAAGAATAAATTCCCAAATCTCCAAAAAGGCAAACTGGAATCACTTCGGTTAAAAGTGGGATAACTTCTTCATCATAACTCCTATGATCTTGAGTCAACTTCAGGGTGATACGACGCTGATTTATGAGTCCAAATCAAGCTTCTTACATCGTGATTCATTCTGGTTTTATTAGTATCAAGAAGAAATTGCCAAATCTCCAAACAGGGCAAACTGGAATAACTTCGGTTAAAAGTGGGATAACTTCTTCATCATAACTCTAATGATATTGATTCAACTTCAGGGTGATTCTACACTGATTAATGAGTCCAAATCAAGTTTCTTACATCGTGATTCATTCTGGTTTTATTAGTATGAAGAATAAATTCTCAAATCTCCAAACATGACAAACTGGAATCACTTCGGTTAAAAGTGGGATAACTTCTTCATCATAAGTCCAATGATATTGATTCAACTTTAGGGTGATTCGACACTGATTTATGAGTCCAGATCAAGTTTCTTACATCGTGATTCATTCTGGTTTTATTAGTATCAAGAAGAAATTGCCAAATCTCCAAACAGGGTAAACTGGAATCACTACGGTTAAAAGCGGGATAACTTCTTCATCATAAGTCCAATGATATTGATTCAAATTCAGGGTGATTTTACACTGATTAATGAGTCCAAATCAAGCTTCTTACATCGTGATTCATTCTGGTTTTATTAGTATCAAGAATAAATTCCCAAATCTCTAAACAGGGCAAACTGGAATCACTTCGGTTAAAAGTGGGATAACTTCTTCATCATAAGTCCAATGATATTGATTCAACTTCAAGATGATTCTACGCTGATTTATGAGTCCAAATCAAGCTTCTTACATCGTGATTCATTCTGGTTTTATTTGTATCAAGAAGAAATTGCCAAATCTCCAAACAGGACAAACTGGAATAACTACGGTTAAAAGTGGGATAACTTCTTCATCATAAGTCCAATGATATTGATTCAACTTCAGGATGATTCTACACTGATTTATGAGTCCAAATCAAGCTTCTTACACCTTGATTAATTCTGGTTTTAATGGTTTCAAGAATAATTTGCCAAATCTCCAAAGAGGGCAAACTGGAATCACTTCGGTTAAAAGTGGGATAACTTCTTCATCATAAGTCCAATGATATTGATTCAACTTCAGGGTGATTCTACACTGATTAATGATTCCAAATCAAGCTTCTTACATCGTGATTCATTCTGGTTTTATTAGTATCAAGAATAAATTTTCAAATCTCCAAACAGGACAAACTGGAATCACTTTGGTTAAAAGTGGGATAACTTCTTCATCATAAGTCCAATGATATTGATTCAACTTTAGGGTGATTCGACACTGATTTATGAGTCCAGATCAAGTTTCTTACATCGTGATTCATTATGGTTTTATTAGTATCAAGAAGAAATTGCCAAATCTCCAAACAAGGTAAACTGGAAACACTACGGTTAAAAGTGGGATAACTTCTTCATCATAAGTCCAATGATATTGATTCAACTTCAGGGTGATTTTACACTGATTAATGAGTCCAAATCAAGCTTCTTACATCTTGATTCATTCTGGTTTTATTAGTATCAAGAATAAATTCCCAAATCTCCAAACAGGGCAAACTGGAATCACTTCGGTTAAAAGTGGGATAACTTCGTCATCATAAGTCCAATGATATTGATTCAACTTCAGGATGGTTATAAACTGATTTATGAGTCCAGATCAAGCTTCTTACATCGTGATTCATTCTGGTTTTATTTGTATCAAGAAGAAATTGCCAAATCTCCAAACAGGGTAAACTGGAATCACTACGGTTAAAAGTGGGATAACTTCTTCATCATAAGTCCAATGATATTGATTCAACTTCAGGATGATTCTACACTGATTTATGAGTCCAAATCAAGCTTCTTACATCGTGATTCATTCTGGTTTAATTAGTATCAAGAATAAATTCCCAAATCTCCAAACAGGACAAACTGGAATCACTTCGGTTAAAAGTGGGATAACTTCTTCATCATAAGTCCAATGATATTGATTCAACTTCAGGGTGATTCTACACTGATTAATTAGTCAAATCAAGCTTCTTACATCGTGATTCATTCTGGTTTTATTAGTATCAAGAATAAATTCCCAAATCTCCAAAAAGGGCAAACTGGAATCACTTCGGTTAAAAGTGGGATAACTTCTTCATCATAAGTCCAATGATATTGATTCAACTTCAGGATGATTCTACACTGATTTATGAGTCCAAATCAAGCTTCTTACATCGTGATTCATTCTGGTTTTATTGGTATCAAGAATAAATTCCCAAAACTCCAAACAGGGCAAACTGGAATCACTTCGGTTAAATGTGGGATAACTTCTTCATCATAACTCCTATGATCTTGAGTCAACTTCAGGGTGATACGAAGCTGATTTATGAGTTCAAATCAAGCTGCTTACATCGTGATTCATTCTGGTTTTATTGGTATCAAGAAGAAATTGCCAAATCTCCAAACAGAGCAAAATGGAATCACTACGGTTAAAAGTGGGATAACTTCTTCATCATAACTCTAATGATATTGATTCAACTTCAGGGTGATTCTACACTGATTAATGAGTCCAAATCAAGTTTCTTACATCGTGATTCATTCTGGTTTTATTAGTATGAAGAATAAATTCTCAAATCTCCAAACATGACAAACTGGAATCACTTCGGTTAAAAGTGGGATAACTTCTTCATCATAAGTCCAATGATATTGATTCAACTTTAGGGTGATTCGACACTGATTTATGAGTCCAGATCAAGTTTCTTACATCGTGATTCATTCTGGTTTTATTAGTATCAAGAAGAAATTGCCAAATCTCCAAACAGGGCAAACTGGAATCACTTCGGTTAAAAGTGGGATAACTTCTTCATCATAAGTCCAATGATATTGATTCAACTTCAGGGTGATTCTACACTGATTAATGAGTCCAAATCAAGCTTCTTACATCGTGATTCATTCTGGTTTTATTAGTATCAAGAATAAATTCCCAAATCTCCAAACAGGGCAAACTGGAATCACTTCGGTTAAAAGTGGGATAACTTCTTCATCATAAGTCCAATGATATTGATTCAACTTCAGGATGATTCTACACTGATTTATGAGTCCAAATCAAGCTTCTTACATCGTGATTCATTCTGGTTTTATTTGTATCAAGAAGAAATTGCCAAATCTCCAAACAGGGCAAACTGGAATAACTACGGTTAAAAGTGGGATAACTTCTTCATCATAAGTCCAATGATATTGATTCAACTTCAGGATGATTCTACACTGATTTATGAGTCCAAATCAAGCTTCTTACATTTTGATTAATTCTGGTTTTAATGGTTTCAAGAATAATTTGCCAAATCTCCAAAGAGGGCAAACTGGAATCACTTCGGTTAAAAGTGGGATAACTTATTCATCATAAGTCCAATGATATTGATTCAACTTCAGGGTGATTCTACACTGATTAATGATTCCAAATCAAGCTTCTTACATCGTGATTCATTCTGGTTTTATTAGTATCAAGAATAAATTTTCAAATCTCCAAACAGGACAAACTGGAATCACTTCGGTTAAAAGTGGGATAACTTCTTCATCATAAGTCCAATGATATTGATTCAACTTTAGGGTGATTCGACACTGATTTATGAGTCCAGATCAAGTTTCTTACATCGTGATTCATTATGGTTTTATTAGTATCAAGAAGAAATTGCCAAATCTCCAAACAAGGTAAACTGGAAACACTACGGTTAAAAGTGGGATAACTTCTTCATCATAAGTCCAATGATATTGATTCAACTTCAGGGTGATTTTACACTGATTAATGAGTCCAAATCAAGCTTCTTACATCTTGATTCATTCTGGTTTTATTAGTATCAAGAATAAATTCCCAAATCTCCAAACAGGGCAAACTGGAATCACTTCGGTTAAAAGTGGGATAACTTCGTCATCATAAGTCCAATGATATTGATTCAACTTCAGGATGGTTATAAACTGATTTATGAGTCCAGATCAAGCTTCTTACATCGTGATTCATTCTGGTTTTATTTGTATCAAGAAGAAATTGCCAAATCTCCAAACAGGGTAAACTGGAATCACTACGGTTAAAAGTGGGATAACTTCTTCATCATAAGTCCAATGATATTGATTCAACTTCAGGATGATTCTACACTGATTTATGAGTCCAAATCAAGCTTCTTACATCGTGATTCATTCTGGTTTAATTAGTATCAAGAATAAATTCCCAAATCTCCAAACAGGGCAAACTGGAATCACTTCGGTTAAAAGTGGGATAACTTCTTCATCATAAGTCCAATGATATTGATTCAACTTCAGGGTGATTCTACACTGATTAATGAGTCCAAATCAAGCTTCTTACATCGTGATTCATTCTGGTTTTATTAGTATCAAGAATAAATTCCCAAATCTCCAAAAAGGGCAAACTGGAATCACTTCGGTTAAAAGTGGGATAACTTCTTCATCATAAGTCCAATGATATTGATTCAACTTCAGGATGATTCTACACTGATTTATGAGTCCAAATCAAGCTTCTTACATCGTGATTCATTCTGGTTTTATTGGTATCAAGAATAAATTCCCAAAACTCCAAACAGGGCAAACTGGAATCACTTCGGTTAAATGTGGGATAACTTCTTCATCATAACTCCTATGATCTTGAGTCAACTTCAGGGTGATTCGACACTGATTTATGAGTTCAAATCAAGCTGCTTACATCGTGATTCATTCTGGTTTTATTGGTATCAAGAAGAAATTGCCAAATCTCCAAACAGAGCAAAATGGAATCACTACGGTTAAAAGTGGGATAGCTTCTTCATCATAAGTCCAATGATATTGATTCAACTTCAGGATGATTCTACACTGATTTATGAGTTCAAATCAAGCTTCTTACATCGTGATTCATTCTGGTTTTATTGGTATCAAGAATAAATTCCCAAATCTCCAAACAGGACAAACTGGAATCACTTCGGTTAAAAGTGGGATAAATTCTTCATCATAACTCCTATGATCTTGAGTCAACTTCAGGGTGATTCGACACTGATTTATGAGTCCAAATCAAGCTTCTTACATCGTGATTCATTCTGGTTTTATTAGTATCAAGAAGAAATTGTCAAATCTCCAAACAGGACAAACTGGAATCACTTCGGTTAAAAGTGGGATAACTTCTTCATCATAACTCTAATGATATTGATTCAACTTCAGGGTGATTCTACACTGATTAATGAGTCCAAATCAAGTTTCTTACATCGTGACTCATTCTGGTTTTATTAGTATCAAGAATAAATTCTCAAATCTCCAAACATGACAAACTGGAATCACTTCGGTTAAAAGTGGGATAACTTCTTCATCATAAGTCCAATGATATTAATTCAACTTTAGGGTGATTCGACACTGATTTATGAGTCCAGATCAAGTTTCTTACATCGTGATTCATTCTGGTTTTATTAGTATCAAGAAGAAATTGCCAAATCTCCAAACAAGGTAAACTGGAATTACTACGGTTAAAAGTGGGATAACTTCTTCATCATAAGTCCAATGATATTGATTCAACTTCAGGGTGATTTTACACTGATTAATGAGTCTAAGTCCAATGATATTAATTCAACTTCAGGATGGTTATAAACTGATTTATGAGTCCAGATTAAGCTTCTTACATCGTGATTCATTCTGGTTTTATTTGTATCAAGAAGAAATTGCCAAATCTCCAAACAGGGTAAACTGGAATCACTACGGTTAAAAGTGGGATAACTTCTTCATCATAAGTCCAATGATATTGATTCAACTTCAGGATGATTCTACACTGATTTATGAGTCCAAATCAAGCTTCTTACATCGTGATTCATTCTGGTTTATTAGTATCAAGAATAAATTCCCAAATCTCCAAACAGGGCAAACTGGAATCACTTCGGTTAAAAGTGGGATAACTTCTTCATCATAAGTCCAATGATATTGATTCAACTTCAGGGTGATTCTACACTGATTAATGAGTCCAAATCAAGCTTCTTACATCGTGATTCATTCTGGTTTTATTAGTATCAAGAATAAATTCCCAAATCTCCAAACAGGGCAAACTGGAATCACTTCGGTTAAAAGTGGGATAACTTCTTCATCATAAGTCCAATGATATTGATTCAACTTCAGGATGATTCTACACTGATCTATGAGTCCAAATCAAGCTTCTTACATCGTGATTCATTCTGGTTTTATTGGTATCAAGAATAATTCCCAAATCTCCAAACAGGGCAAACTGGAATCACTTCGGTTAAAAGTGGGATAACTTCTTCATCATAACTCCTATGATCTTGAGTCAACTTCAGGGTGATTCAACACTGATTTATGAGTTCAAATCAAGCTTCTTACATCGTGATTCATTCTGGTTTTATTGTTATCAATAAAGAAATTGCCAAATCTCCAAACAGAGCAAAATGGAATCACTACGGTTAAAAGTGGGATAGCTTCTTCATCATAAGTCCAATGATATTGATTCAACTTCAGGATGATTCTACACTGATTTATGAGTCCAAATCAAGATTCTTACATCGTGATTCATTCTGGTTTTATTGGTATCAAGAATAAATTCCCAAATCTCCAAACAAGACAAACTGGAATCACTTTGGTTAAAAGTGGGATAACTTCTTTATCATAACACCTATGATCTTGAGTCAACTTCAGGGTGATTCGACACTGATTTATGAGTCCAAATCAAGCTTCTTACATCGTGATTCATTCTGGTTTTATTAGTATCAAGAAAAAATTGCCAAATCTCCAAACAGGGCAAACTGGAATCACTTCGGTTAAAAGTGGGATAACTTCTTCATCATAAATCTAATGATATTGATTCAACTTCAGGGTGATTCTACACTGATTAATGAGTCCAAATCAAGTTTCTTACATCGTGATTCATTCTGGTTTTATTAGTATCAAGAATAAATTCTCAAATCTCCAAACAGGACAAACTGGAATCACTTCGGTTAAAAGTGGGATAACTTCTTCATCATAAGTCCAATGATATTGATTCAACTTCAGGGTGATTCGACACTGATTTATGAGTCCAGATCAAGTTTCTTACATCGTGATTCATTCTGGTTTTATTAGTATCAAGAAGAAATTGCCAAATCTCCAAACAAGGTAAACTGGAATCACTACGGTTAAAAGTGGGATAACTTCTTCATCATAACTCCTATGATCTTTAGTCAACTTCAGGGTGATTCGACACTGATTTATGAGTCCAAATCAAGCTTCTTACATCGTGATTCATTCTGGTTTTATTAGTATCAAGAAGAAATTGCCAAATCTCCAAACAGGGCAAACTGGAATCACTACGGTTAAAAGTGGGATAACTTCTTCATCATAAGTCCAATGATATTGATTCAACTTCAGGATGATTCTACACTGATTTATGAGTCCAAATCAAGCTTCTTACAACGTGATTCATTCTGGTTTTAATGGTATCAAGAATAATTTACGAAATCTCCAAAGAGGGCAAACTTGAATCTCTTCGGTTAAAAGTGGGATAACTTCTTCATCATAAGTCCAATGATATTGATTCAACTTCAGGGTGATTCTACACTGATTAATGATTCCAAATCAAGCTTCTTACATCGTGATTCATTCTGGTTTTATTAGTATCAAGAATCAATTCCCAAATCTCCAAACAGGGTAAACTGGAATCACTACGGTTAAAAGTGGGATAACTTCTTCATCATAAGTCCAATGATATTGATTCAACTTCAGGGTGATTTTACACTGATTAATGAGTCCAAATCAAGCTTCTTACATCGTGATTCATTCTGGTTTTATTAGTATCAAGAATAAATTCCCAAATCTCCAAACAGGGCAAACTGGAATCACTTCGGTTAAAAGTGGGATAACTTCTTCATCATAAGTCCAATGATATTGATTCAACTTCAGGATGATTCTACACTGATTTATGAGTCCAAATCAAGCTTCTTACATCGTGATTCATTCTGGTTTTATTTGTATCAAGAAGAAATTGCCAAATCTCCAAACAGGGTAAACTGGAATCACTACGGTTAAAAGTGGGATAACTTCTTCATCATAAGTCCAATGATATTGATTCAACTTCAGGGTGATTCTACACTGATTAATGAGTCCAAATCAAGCTTCTTACATCGTGATTCATTCTGGTTTTATTAGTATCAAGAATAAATTCCCAAATCTCCAAACAGGGCAAACTGGAATCACTTCGGTTAAAAGTGGGATAACTTCTTCATCATAAGTCCAATGATATTGATTCAACTTCAGGATGATTCTACGCTGATTTATGAGTCCAAATCAAGATTCTTACATAGTGATTCATTCTGGTTTTATTTGTATCAAGAAGAAATTGCCAAATCTCCAAACAAGGCAAACTGGAATCACTACGGTTAAAAGTGGGATAACTTCTTCATCATAACTCCTATGATCTTTAGTCAACTTCAGGGTGATTCGACACTGATTTATGAGTCCAAATAAAGCTTCTTACATCGTGATTCATTCTGGTTTTATTAGTATCAAGAAGAAATTGCCAAATCTCCAAACAGGGCAAACTGGAATCACTACGGTTAAAAGTGGGATAACTTCTTCATCATAAGTCCAATGATATTGATTCAACTTCAGGATGATTCTACACTGATTTATGAGTCCAAATCAAGCTTCTTACAACGTGATTCATTCTGGTTTTAATGGTATCAAGAATAATTTACCAAATCTCCAAAGAGGGCAAACTGGAATCTCTTCGGTTAAAAGTGGGATAACTTCTTCATCATAAGTCCAATGATATTGATTCAACTTCAGGGTGATTCTACACTGATTTATGATTCCAAATCAAGCTTCTTACATCGTGATTCATTCTGGTTTTATTAGTATCAAGAATAAATTCCCAAATCTCCAAACAGGGTAAACTGGAATCACTACGGTTAAAAGTGGGATAACTTCTTCATCATAAGTCCAATGATATTGATTCAACTTCAGGGTGATTCTAAACTGATTAATGAGTCCAAATCAAGCTTCTTACATCGTGATTCATTCTGGTTTTATTAGTATCAAGAATAAATTCCCAAATCTCCAAACAGGGCAAACTGGAATCACTTCGGTTAAAAGTGGGATAACTTCTTCATCATAAGTCCAATGATATTGATTCAACTTCAGGATGATTCTACACTGATTTATGAGTCCAAATCAAGCTTCTTACATCGTGATTCATTCTGGTTTTATTTGTATCAAGAAGAAATTGCCAAATCTCCAAACAGGGCAAACTGGAATCACTACGGTTAAAAGTGGGATAACTTCTTCATCATAAGTTCAATGATATTGATTCAACTTCAGGATGATTTTACACTGATTTATGAGTCCAAATCAATCTTCTTACAACTTGATTAATTCTGGTTTTAATGGTATCAAGAATAATTTGCCAAATCTCCAAAGAGGGCAAACTGGAATCACTTCGGTTAAAAGTGGGATAACTTCTTCATCATAAGTCCAATGATATTGATTCAACTTCAGGGTGATTCTACACTGATTAATAATTCCAAATCAAGCTTCTTACATCGTGATTAATTCTGGTTTTATTAGTATCAAGAATAAATTCTCAAATCTCCAAACACGACAAACTGGAATCACTTCGGTTAAAAGTGGGATAACTTCTTCATCATAAGTCCAATGATATTGATTCAACTTTAGGGTGATTCGACACTGATTTATGAGTCCAGATCAAGTTTCTTACATCGTGATTCATTCTGGTTTTATTAGTATAAAGAAGAAATTGCCAAATCTCCAAACAGGGTAAATTGGAATCACTACGGTTAAAAGTGGGATAACTTCTTCATCATAAGTCCAATGATATTGATTCAAATTCAGGGTGATTTTACACTGATTAATGAGTCCAAATCAAGCTTCTTACATCGTGATTCATTCTGGTTTTATTAGTATCAAGAATAAATTCCCAAATCTCCAAACAGGGCAAACTGGAATCACTTCGGTTAAAAGTGGGATAACTTCTTCATCATAAGTCCAATGATATTGATTCAACTTCAGGATGATTCTACACTGATTTATAAGTCCAAATAAAGCTTCTTACATCGTGATTCATTCTGGTTTTATTGGTATCAAGAATAAATTCAAAAATCTCCAAACAGGACAAACTGGAATCACTTCGGTTAAAAGTGGGATAACTTCTTCATCATAACTCCTATGATCTTGAGTCAACTTCAGGGTGATTCGACACTGATTTATGAGTCCAAATCAAGCTTCTTACATCGTAATTCATTCTGGTTTCATTTGTATCAAGAATAAATTCCCAAATCTCCAAACAGGGCAAACTGGAATCACTTCGGTTAAAAGTGGGATAACTTCTTCATCATAAGTCCAATGATATTGATTCAACTTCAGGGTGATTCTACACTGATTAATGAGTCCAAATCAAGCTTCTTACATCGTGATTCATTCTGGTTTTATTAGTATCAAGAATAAATTCCCAAATCTCCAAACAGGGCAAAGTGGAATCACTTCGGTTAAAAGTGGGATAACTTCTTCATCATAACTCCAATGATCTTGAGTCAACTTCAGGGTGATTCGACACTGATTTATGAGTCCAAATCAAGCTTCTTACATCGTGATTCATTCTCGTTTTGTTAGTATCAAGAAGAAATTGCCAAATCTCCAAACAGAGCAAACTGGAATCACTACGGTTAAAAGTGGGATAGCTTCTTCATCATAACTCCAATGATATTGATTCAACTTCAGGGTGATTCTACACTGATTAATGAGTCCAAATCAAGCTTCTTACATCATGATTCATTCTGGTTTTATTTGTATCAAGAAGAAATTGCCAAATCTCCAAACAGGGCAAACTGGAATAGCTACGGTTAAAAGTGGGATAACTTCTTCATCATAAGTCCAATGATATTGATTCAACTTCAGGATGATTCTACACTGATTTATGAGTCCAAATCAAGCTTCTTACATCGTGATTCATTCTGGTTTTATTGGTATCAAGAATAAATTCCCAAATCTCCAAACAGGGCAAACTGGAATCACTTCGGTTAAAAGTGGGATACCTTCTTCATCATAACTCCTATGATCTTGAGTCAACTTCAGGGTGATTCGACACTGATTTATGAGTCCAAATCAAGCTTCTTACATCGTAATTCATTCTGGTTTCATTTGTATCAAGAATAAATTGCCAAATCTCCAAACAGGACAAACTGGAATCACTTCGGTTAAAAGTGGGATATCTTCTTCATCATAAGTCCAATGATATTGATTCAACTTCAGGATGATTCTACACTGATTTATGAGTCCAAATCAAGCTTCTTACATCGTGATTCATTCTGTTTTTATTTGTATCAAGAAGAAATTACCAAATCTCCAAACAGGGCAAACTGGAATCACTACGGTTAAAAGTGGGATAACTTCTTCATCATAAGTCCAATGATATTGATTCAACTTCAGGATGATTCTACACTGATTTATGAGTCAAAATCAAGCTTCTTACAACGTGATTCATTCTGGTTTTAATGGTATCAAGAATAAGTTGCCAAATCTCCAAAGAGGGCAAACTGGAATCACTTCGGTTAAAAGTGGGATAACTTCTTCATCATAAGTCCAATGATATTGATTCAACTTCAGGGTGATTCTACACTGATTAATGATTCCAAATCAAGCTTCTTACATCGTGATTAATGAAAACCTTGGTGTTTCTGATCCCTTTTCGAATGATCTGAGGGTGATTCTGGTTTGAACTCTTGATTGGAAAAGTTGGGATGAATGGTTCCCTTGATAAAACAGAACAATGATCAATGGATTGTGGAAGAAGGTAGTGATGAGGGTGATTCTTCAGTGAGATATCGATGGAGAGATCAATCACTTGTATAGAATTGCCTATGATCGAGCAGGTCACCGCTCAGACGTGATCACTAGGCAAGATGCAGAGGACTTGACTCCCAAGCAATCGATGTTCAGAGGCTGAACAAAGGATTCACAAGCTTTTAGAGAGAATTTGATAAAAAGAGTGAATGATCTTATTGAAATCGAAGCATGAGTTTATGTAGAACAAAGAGCACGCCAAAAGACTTATTGGGAACTAAACAAGACTTTCTAAATTGTAGAAAACAAGAAAGACTAAGGGAAAAACTATGCAGGACCGAAGACCGAGTAGTTGAAGAGCTTGGTTTGGTTCTGGTCTTGTTCTTCCATCGAATTTTGGTCTGGTTTGATGTAAACCATTCCAACAATGGCTTTCTCCATTCTTCTGGTTTGTGATCGAGTGATAGGGCCTTTAGAAAGGTTGAATGGGTCCTTAGCTTGGAAAGAGAAAACAGATCCTGATCCATCAAGGTTTTGGGTTGAAATTGCATCTCTTTGGGCTGAAGAGGACACATCTTTTCCTTTAGCAAGTTTGGGCCAATTTCCTTCAGTTCCAGCTAGGTCCATCTCGCCTAGAGTGTTCAGCTCATCTTGTTCCCCATCAGTGTCACTCAGCTGGTTCAGCACGTTTGTCTCCTCTTCAGTGTCACTGAGCTGGTTCAGCTCACTCTGCTCCAAGACAGCTGCTGGTTCAAGCTCGGTTACATCATCCCCTCCCCCTTTGAAAGGATTTGTCCTCAAATCTGAATCATCTGCACAATAAGGGATCAAGTCAGCAATATTGAAAGTAGAACTTACTGTGTACTTACCTTGGAGATCAATCTTGTAAGCATTGTTATTTATGCGTTCAAGCACACGGAAAGGTCCATCTGTTCTTGACATGAGTTTGGATTTTCTTTCAGCAGGGAACCTTTCTTTCCTCAAGTGCACCCACACCAAGTCTCCTGGTTCTAGCACAAGTTCCCGTCTACCCTTGTTTGCATACTTCTCATACTCCTTTGTCCTTTCCTCAATGTTCTTCTTCACCTGTTCATGCAAAGACACAACATACTTGGCCTTGGCTAAGCCATCAAGATTAGCTTGTTCACTGAGAGGTAATGGCAACAAGTCCAAGGGAGTTAAAGGATTGAATCCATACACAATCTGGAAAGGAGAAAACTTAGTAGCTCTATGAACAGAATGGTTGTATGCAAACTCTACATGTGGTAAACAATCTTCCCAAGACTTAAGGTTCTTTTTAACAACAGTATGCAAGAGAGTAGACAAGGTTCTGTTTACTACTTCAGTTTGTCCATCAGTTTGTGGATGGCAAGTAGTAGAGAACATGAGTTTAGTTCCTAGTTTAGACCACAATGTTTTCCAGAAATGACTTAGGAACTTAGAGTCCCTATCAGAAACAATGGTTCTAGGCATTCCATGCAAGCGTACCACTTCTTTAAAGAACAAGTCAGCAACAATCACAGCATTATCAGTTTGATGACCAGGTATGAAATGGGCCATCTTTGAGAATCTATCCACTACAACAAAGATTGAATCTCGTCCTTTCCTAGTCCTAGGCAAGCCAAGCACGAAATCCATAGATATGTCCACCCAAGGTGCAATAGGGACAGGAAGAGGAGTGTACAAACCTTGTGGGCGAGCCTTGGCTTTGGCTTGGACGCAAACAACACATCTTTTGCAAATCTTCTCCACTTCTTTCTTCATATTCGGCCAGTAGAAGTGTTCTTTCAAGATGCTGTAAGTCTTTGCAATCCCAAAGTGCCCCATAAGTCCTCCTCCATGGGCTTCTCTGACATACATTTCTCTCAAGGAGCAGTTAGTAAGACAAAGACGGTTTTTAAAGAATAGAAACCCATCAGTGTGATAGAAATCTCCACTAGCATGCTTCTCACAATCTTTGTAGATATCTCTAAAATCAGGATCATCAGCATAATAGGACTTAATCTGATCAAATCCTAGCAACTTAGTTTCCATGGATGAGAACAAAGAGTATCTCCTAGACAAAGCATCAGCAACAATATTTTCCTTACCTTGCTTGTAGTGAATCACATAGGGAAAAGTTTCAAGAAATTCTACCCATCTGGCGTGTCTTTTGTTGAGTTTGTGTTGGCCCTTCAAGTGCTTGAGTGATTCATGGTCAGTATGGATCACAAACTCCTTTGGCCAGAGGTAGTGCTGCCATGTTTCAAGAGCCCTGATCAATGCATAGAGTTCCTTGTCATAGGTAGGATAGTTTAGCATTGCCCCTCCTAGTTTCTCACTGAAATAGGCAATTGGTTTCTTTTCTTGCATCAAGACTGCTCCAATACCTACACCAGAAGCATCACATTCAATCTCAAAGGTTTTAGAAAAATCAGGAAGTACTAGCAAAGGAGCGTTAGTCAACTTCCCTTCCAACGTTTGGAAAGCTTCCTCTTGTTCTTGTCCCCACTGAAACCCCACATTCTTCTTAATTACTTCTGTAAGAGGAGCTGCTATTGTACTGAAGTCTCTCACAAACCGCCTGTAGAAACCAGCTAAGCCATGGAAGCTTCTTACTTCACTTACACTTGTGGGACTCGGCCAATCTCGGATTGCCTTCACTTTCTCCTCGTCTACTTTGATTCCCTGAGCTGTGACAACAAAACCTAGAAAAACAAGATGATCTGCTCCAAAGGTACATTTCTTAAAATTTGCAAATAATGATTCCTTCCTAAGCACTTCAAGAACTGATTTCAAGTGATGCACATGTTCCTTCAAGCTCTTGCTGTAGATCAAAATATCATCAAAGTATACTACCACAAAATGTCCTATAAAGGCTCTCAAAACATGGTTCATCAACCTCATAAAAGTACTAGGTGCGTTGGTTAAGCCAAATGGCATCACAAGCCACTCATACAAACCATGTTTGGTTTTAAAGGCAGTTTTCCACTCATCTCCTTCTTTCATCCTAATCTGATGATAGCCACTTTTTAAATCAACTTTTGAAAACACACAAGAGCCATGTAGCTCGTCTAACATATCATCAAGTCTAGGGATAGGATGTCTGTACTTTACAGTGATGTTGTTGATGGCTCTGCAATCTACACACATGCGCCAGCTTCCATCCTTTTTAGGCACAAGGAGCACTGGTACAGCACAAGGACTCATGCTTTCTCTGATGTGTCCTTTCTGCATCAACTCATCAACTTGTCTTTGAAGTTCTTTGGTTTCATCTGGATTGGTTCTGTAAGCTGGTCTGTTTGGGAGAGAGGCGCCTGGAACCAAGTCAATCTGGTGCTCAATCCCATGAATAGGTGGCAATCCTACTGGAGCTTCATTTGGAAAGACATCACTGAATTCCTGCAATATAAACTCAAGCTCACTCGGTAGTTCCGGTGCAAGGTCAGAAGAAATCATTAGTGCTCCTGATGCGTCCCTAGGATGCTCTTTGGTTGATGGGAATGGATAGATCCTTGCAAGAACGAATCAGGGACTCAAGTTCTTCAAGGTTTGTGGATTGAATGGTGACACAAGAGGGATGGATGATCTCTTGATACTCCTAGATGAATAACTCGGATATGACACACCAAATTAGACACCCTTAGTCTCTACATATTTCACACCAGACTCGACACACTTTCTAGAGAGAGAGCCGTGAAGGAGAAAAGATAACTTGTTATTAAAAAGTTGGATGAGTACAATAGGGTTTAGAGACCCCTTTAAATAAGAAACCAGAGAACATGCTCTCTAGGGTTTCGACATTAAGCAAGAAAAGGAAACAATAGTCTAAGTTTAACATAAGCTTAAAATGAAATAAAAATGTAAATTCTTTTAGTCTTGGACCGAGATAGGGCCTAAGTGATGTGAAGACAAGTTGTGGCCTCGTTAAAAACCATCCTCCGGAAAACTTCATGGGACAAAACCAAAAGCAAGGAAAAGAGCACGCACCCCATGTCTTGCCTAGACACTAACTCAGCTTGATGTAGAGATGGCTTGAATGGGGATCAAGACATCTCGGATCAGACTTTGTCCAAGACTTTCTTGTTGTGGATGTGAAGTGAGTAATCCAACAACATTCTCTTTGAGCTTCTTGACTCTGGAACGAGTCATGGGACCTTCAGGAATGGCTAGGGCATCATCACCAGGCTGCTGGTGCAATGTGGCTTCATGTGGCTCATCTAGACTCTCCTTGTTCTCCTTAGTGATCCGGTCCATGATCACATCATCCCCTCCCTCTTGAAAAGGATTTGTCCTCAAATCAGGTTCATCTACAGCAAAAGGAGCCAAGTCAGTGACATTGAAGCTATTTGATACATCATACTTACCTTGGAGATCAAGTTTGTAGGCATTGTCATTGATCTTGTGGATGATCTCAAAGGGTCCATCATCTTGGACTTCGTCTCGTTGGGGAACCTATCCTTCCTCAGGTGCAACCAAACTTGGTCACCAACTTCAAAGGTTCTCACACGTCTCCCCTTGTTAGCTTGCTTCTCATAAAGCTTGGTCTTCTGTTCAATGTTTTGTCTAGCCTTCTCATGGATCCGTTGGACCAATCTCTGCTTTCTTCTTACCATCTAGACTGATCCTTTCACACTCAGGTAAAGGCATTAGATCCAAAGGAGAGGTGGGATTGAACCCATAAACAATCTCCAAAGGTGAATACTTAGAAGCAGAATGCATAGCATGATTGTATGCAAATTCACAGTGTGGTAAGTATTCTTCCCATGTCCTTAAGTTCTTTTTAATGAATGCACGCAGGAGTGTTCCTAAGGTTCTATTAACTACCTCAGTTTGTCCATCAGTTTGAGGATGACATGTAGTAGAAAACAATAGTTTAGTGCCTAGCTTAGACCAAAGTGTCTTCCAGAAGTAACTAAGAAACTTAGTGTCCCTATCAGAAACTATAGTTATAGGCATGCCATGCAAACGTACAACCTCTTTAAAGAACAAATTAGCTACATGTAATGCATCATCATTCTTGTGACAAGCTATGAAGTGTGCCATCTTAGAAAATCTATCTACCACAACAAAGATAGAATCCTTTCCAGTTCTAGTTCTAGGAAAACCAACAATAAAGTCCATAGAGATGTCATTCCAGGGATGGTGTGGAATGGGTAAAGGAGTATACAAACCCTGGGATTGGACTTGGGACTTGGCA
Organism: Moricandia moricandioides; assembly: GCA_905132885.1. NCBI lineage: Eukaryota > Viridiplantae > Streptophyta > Magnoliopsida > Brassicales > Brassicaceae > Moricandia > Moricandia moricandioides. The sequence goes on along the minus strand of CAJHQQ010004350.1, from coordinate 2,721 downwards.
TGCTTGCAAGTAGCACACCTCCCACAGATTCTTTCCACATCTCTCTTCATGTGCGGCCAATAGAAGTGATCCTGCAAAACTTTTAAGGTCTTGGCAATCCCAAAGTGTCCCATTAGACTGCCCCCATGGGATTCCCTGACAAAAAGATCTCTCAAAGAGCAGTTAGGCACACACAATCTATTGTCATAAAACAAGTAGCCTTCATTTCTAAAGTAATGCCCTGCAGTAAACTTAGCACATGAAGCATAGGCTTCCTTGAAATCATGGTCAGTATCATACATATCCTTTATCTGCTCAAACCCAAGCAACTTAGCATCTAGGGTGGTCAAGAGAACATACCTCCGAGATAGTGCATCAGCAACTACATTCTCCTTACCTTGTTTATATTTGATCACGTATGGGAAGGTCTCAATGAATTCAACCCACCTTGCGTGTCTCTTGCTAAGCTTACTCTGCCCTTTAAGATACTTTAGGGACTCATGATCAGTGTGTATGACAAACTCCTTGGGCCACAAGTAGTGTTGCCACGTTTGTAATGCCCTCACCAAGGCATAGAGTTCCTTGTCATAGGTTGCATAGTTGAGAGTGGCTCCTCCAAGCTTCTCACTGAAGTATGCAATGGGTTTCCTATCCTGCATCAACACAGCACCAATTCCAATTCCTGAGGCATCACATTCTATTTCAAATGTTTTAGTAAAGTCAGGAAGCATAAGGAGAGGTGATTGAGTAAGCTTCTCTTTTAGGCTCTGGAAAGCCTTCTCTTGTGCTTCTCCCCACTTGAATCCCACATCCTTCTTTATCACTTCATTCAAGGAAGCTGCAATGGTGCTAAAGTCTCTCACAAATCTCCTATAGAACCCAGCAAGTCCATGGAAGCTCCTCACTTCTCCTACTGTGGTTGGACTCGGCCAGTCCTTGATGGCTTTGATCTTCTCCTCATCAACCTTAACTCCATCTGCACTTACAACAAAGCCTAGGAAAACCAAGTTATCTGTGCAAAAGGTGCACTTCTTCAAGTTGGCATAAAGCTTTTCACTCCTCAAAACATTCAAGACAGCCCTAAGATGATCTAGATGCTCTTCTAAGTTCTTGCTATATACTAAGATGTCATCAAAGTATACTACAACAGAAATGCCTATGAATGATCTAAGAACATGATTCATTAACCTCATGAATGTACTAGGTGCATTGGTTAATCCAAATGGCATAACTAACCACTCATATAATCCATGTTTAGTTTTAAATGCAGTCTTCCACTCATCTCCTTCTTTCATCCTAATCTGATGATAACCACTTTTTAAATCTATCTTAGAAAAGATGCAAGAACCATGTAATTCATCAAGCATATCATCAAGTCTATGGATAGGATGGCGATACTTCACTGTGATGTTGTTGATTGATCTACAATCAACACACATACGCCATGTACCATCCTTCCTAGGCACTAGGAGCACTGGTACAGCACATGGGCTCAAGCTCTCTCGGATATAGCCCTTCTCCATGAGTTCTTCCATTTGTCTTTGCAACTCCTTGGTCTCAACCGGATTGGTTCTGTAGGCTAGACAGTTTGGAAGTGTAGATCCTGGTACAAAGTCTATCTGATGCTCAATCCCTCTCAAAGGTGGCAAACCAATGGGATTGTCTTCTGGAAATACATCTTGAAACTCCTGCAAAAGAGGAACCATTTCACTCGGATACACCGGTGTAGAATCTGTTAAGTTCAAAAGAGTCTCTTTAAACACAAGTAAAATAGCAGATTGTTTAGAGTGGAGAGTTCTTTTGATATCACCCATGTCAGCATAGAAGTTTGGCTGCTTAGTTCCAGCCGGTTTTAGATCAATCTCCTTTCTCTTTTGGAGTTGAATCTGATCTTGTTGTACTTCCTTGGGTGTCAAGGGAACTAGATCCTTGCAAGAACAAATCAGAGACTCAAGTTCTTCAAGGTTTGTGGATTGAATGGTGACACAAGAGGGATGGATGATCTCTTGATACTCCTAGATGAATAACTCGGATATGACACACCAAATTAGACACCCTTAGGTCTCTGGATACTACACACCAGACTCGACACACTTTCTAGAGAGAGAGCCGTCAAGAAGAAAAGATACTTGTTTATTGAAAGATGGATTTGTACAATAGGGTTTAGAGACCCATTTAAATAAGAGAAACCAGAGAACATGCTTTCTAGGGTTTCGGACATAAGCAAGAAAAAGGAAACTATAGTTTAAGTTTAACATAAGCTTTAAAATGAAATAAAAATGTAAACTTCTTTAGCCTTGGACCGAGATAGGGCCTAAGTGATGTGAAGACAAGTTGTGGCCTCGTTAAAAACCTTCCTCCGAAAAACCTCATGGGACAAAACCAAAAGCAAGGAAAAGAGCACGCACCCCATGTCTTGCCTAGACACTAACTCAGCTTGATGTAGAGATGGCTTAAATGGTGATCAAGACATCTCGGATCAGACCTTGTCCAAGACTTTCTTGTTGTGGATGTGAAGTGAGTAATCCAACAACATTCTCTTTGAGCTTCTTGACTCTGGAACGAGTCATGGGACCTTCAGGAATGGCTAGGGCATCATCACCAGGCTGCTGGTGCAATGTGGCTTCATGTGGCTCATCTAGACTCTCCTTGTTCTCCTTAGTGATCCGGTCCATGATCACATCACAACCATGACCGAGATGATGAGGACCAACCTCAATGACATCCGGAGAGAGCTCAGAA
>CAJHQQ010004349.1:0-29619 GCA_905132885.1 Moricandia moricandioides | reverse complement strand
ATTAGTTGTACATTTCTATATTTTTATTGTTTAAATGCTAGGGAATTAAATTCTTATATCATTTTGACAATTTTATATGAATCTAATTTGGTTTATTGAAAAAATTAATAGCTTTGTATATTTATAATATTATTGATTAGATGTGCAAAGTAAAATTTATATACAAATAAAATAATAAAAGAATAAAATTTTGATTCACACACTCACACATATATATTTTCAATTTTCTACGGACTGAAATTTTGTTTATTGTAAAAATTATGAGTTGTATATTTTTATAACGCTGTTTTTAGATGCATGAAAGTCAAATTCTTATAACATTTTGTAACAACTTTTTTTAGTAATTTTGGTGTAGTGTGGAATAAGGGTATGGACCTGGCGTATTGCTTGGATTGGCGATAACATATAGGGGTGGGACGGACCGGATATCCGGATCCGGATCCAGATTCGCCGGATCCGTGACTTTAGTATCCGGATCCGGATCCGCGTCTTCCGGGTATCCGGACTTCGGATATCCGTCTAGATATTGTGATACCCGCGGATACCCGGATTCGGATCCGGATTCGTAAAAATAATTAAAAAAATAAAAAATATTTTAAAAATATAAAAAAATCTAAAAATAAAATATTAATTAAATATTTATACAAAATTTATGAATATATATATATGACATATAATATTAGTAAAATTTAAATATAATATTAAAAAAAAATTATGTATAAATACTAATATATCAAATATAATTATTAATAAAATTAAAAATTTAATATATTTTAAAAACACGGATCCAGATCCGGATATCCGGACCTAAAATTAAGATATCCGGATTTGGATCCGGTTTGGACGGATCCGAAATTTTACTATCCGGGCACTCCGGATATCCTATTTTCGGAGCGGATCCAGGACGGATCTCGGATCGAATCCGGATCCCGGATAATACGTCCCAGGCCTAATAACATATGTCATTGCTTCTTACAAACCGAAGTGGCTCATTAAGATAAGTGGTCCGAATAAATGCATAATCAATGAGAATTATTTTTCAGTTTGAGTGTGATTTAGACATGGCTATTTTACCCGAACCCTAACACCTGAACTGGAGCCGTTCCGAAAATACAGGTTCGGGTTAGGAAATGGATCCGATAATTTTATTCTATTGGGTCTATCGATGGAGGATCCGTGGGTAACATGTTCGGGTCTAGAACCGCCCCGAGACCCGATCGGGTATTTTTAGAACCGCTATTTATTAGACTTAATGACTTATTCTACAATCCGATGCACCCTTTGCACTTTCCCATGTAAACTTAATGACTTATTCGAACATGTATGACTTGAATATATGTGGTACTGCAGATTTTTAAATTGGTTATTGTCATGGTTATTGCAGTTTTGAAATGACTGATTTTATGTTCGGGTAATATGCAGGTTTATGGGTAAAAATAGACCCGAAATTCACATTTAGACCCAAAAATATGTGGAACCGACCCAATATCATAAAGATTCGAAAAAGATCGGATATTAACCGGTCTGAGACAAGTGGACCCGAACCAAACCAGACCTGATAAGATCCGATTCGGAACCGACCTGAAAAATTATAAGTACCTAGTTGGATCCAAATTACCAAGACCCAAAAGACTCGGGTCCGACAAGACCCGACCCAAACCCAACCCGAGGATTCGGATACCCAGGCCTAGTGTGATTCTTCAATGTAAATTAGATAGCTGATTGGTCTTTTATTAAATGTATATTACCATTCTTTGTGTGTGTTGTATTACTACCGGTGTTGTAAAATATGATCTAGGCGTTGTTCTAGACGGCGTTTACCCGCTATACCATAATCAATCATACCGTTTTCAAATATAGTTTTTATGTAGATTTATATAGTTCACATGTATAATAGTGTTTATGTAGATTTATATAGTTCACATGTATAATCCACTGGTGTGAATTTTAAAATTTAATATTCAAAATTAAAGTAATATTATTGTACATATTATTAATTATTCATATTAATTGTTACCTGTTTTATGTATATATGATTATTGTTATTAGATTATTTTTTTGCAAAATAATTTTAAATTAAAAATTTATAATCTTTATATATTTATGTTTTTATAATTTGAAACTATTTATATATGTTAAAATATTCTTATATATATACAAATTATTTTGAAGTATAATTTATGCTCATTTTTCTTAAACTAATGTATATATTAATTTTATATTTATATTTTATGTAACCTGTCTCGGCTCCGTTTAAGCATGTGCATATACGGATTAGCATTGGGATTCATCTACCGCATATTGGCGCTTATCGCGTTTTAAAACGTTGATTACTGCATAATAATTTGTTATATTTTTTGAAGAAAATAAAAATGACGCATGTTTTGTAGTCATGTTCATACGCATTTATTGTTTTTTTTTCATACTGAATAAATTGCCAGGAGCAAGGAAGATGGGGAAAGGGGATCATATGGGGGTCTAGTACTATCCAAAAATTTAAACCGAACACACTATGATGAGAAGAAGTCAAGAAACTATTGAGACCTAATCGGATATATAAATAACTTATAAAAAAATTTGAACAAAAATGACTAATAAATTAAAGAGTTATTAACACTCATGGTCACTTTTCAAGATTTTATTACATTATAAAATAGTTTGTGCTACTAGGGTAGTTTTTAGTGGGTATTTACATCACTACTCCTAACTAAAAGCAAACATAGTCGATGTTTTAGTTACTTTCTGCTCCATCCTTTTGTGTTTGAATTTCAAAATCAAATTAACAGATCCCAAGTGCCATTCTTTATCATGGAGGCAATCTCTTCCAGCATTGCCTTGACCCATACTTTTTTTTCTTTTTTCTTTTTTTTTGAATGAATTTTAAATTTATTCAAAAAACCTTGTTACAACATGTGGGAACCAATTATAAACTCATAAAACAAAAGAGCAACAAACTCAACTCTACCATCTTCTACACTCTTGTTTGGAACCAATATTGAAGAGCATCCTCCATACCCCTCTTACCCTTCATTCTGATCAGACTAAGTTTGTTTCTAATCCCTTGTCCCATACTTCATTCAAGCTTGCTTCTTCATAGCTAGCTACTATTTGTGTTGATCTATCTTGGAGAAAAATGCATGGTGCTCACTTAGAAGATGAGCAACCAATAAGTTGCATAGGATAGGCTTGACAATCATCTTAGTATTGTAATACACATATGGTGTATCTTTCCTACTCTTAGGACCAATGCGCCACCTTTGTAATTTTTCGAAGGGGAAGAACAAACTTTCCATCAGACTCCGACTCTTCCGAGTCGCCTATGACTTCCCCTTCCAATGCTGCTGGGTAGAGTAATCTAACGAAGATTCTCCTCCCTCCTATGTCCACCTGATCCATGTAAGCCTCGCATATCCTCTACATCACCACAACCATATATCACCACAACCAGTGTCTTCCTCAAAAAAAGTTTCACTATTACCAGCATCACATGTTGATGTCTCCTAATTGCTTTCTGCACTGGTTGTTGGTGGCACTCTAGGGCAGAAATAGTAGTCAATCCTTCTAGTGTTGATCGTAAAATAAAACCCTTGTCAGTAGATGGTACAAGGTCCTTTATAGGTTGTTCCAACTTTTGTCTTCAAAGTATACTTTCTCCTCATCAATCCTTACTTCATTAACAAAAATACGTATGTTTGTTATCCAGATTGTTGCACTTGTAGCCCTTTTGTACGGTAGAATACCCAATGAACATGCATTTGGTACTCTTTGGCTATAATTTGTTCCTAAAACCATCAAGTACACACCCAAGGACTCTAAGATGATCAATGTTTGGTTTCACCTTGTTAAGTACCTCATATGGAGACAAATCACCAATATGCTTGGTTGGTAGCATGGTGATTTGGTAACAATCAGTCATGACAACATCTCCCCAATACTTCCTAATAACACACTTATCAAACATCATTGTCCTACGAACCTCCATTAGGTGTCCATTCTTACGTTATGCCACTCCATTTTGTTGAGGACAAGAAGTTTGATGAATCATTCCATGCATGTCCCTAAACTCTTTAAATTGCCTGTTTATGTATTCTCCACCATTATCACTCCTCAATACCTTGATCTTTGTTCAACACTGAGTTTCTACATACTTATATAACTTAGTAAAATCTTCCAAAGCGTTTCTATTTGAGGGCATGAGAGTAGAGATGTCAGACCAACGTTGGCCCGCGGGTCCGGCCCAGATAAATCTATCAGAGCGTGGGCTTAGATAAGAAAAATAATGTCCATCAAATGCGGGTTTAGCGGGTACAACCCAGGCGGTTTTAAAGATGTGTGGATCAAACCGATTTTGGGTATGCAGGTATTCGGGTTGTCCGCAAAAATGAGAGGATTCTTCAATATTGTCGATATTAGCTCGGTGTATTTCATCGTTCCCAATTTGTAACCATTCTCCAATGGTTTTTATATTGAAGCTTTTGCAGGTGATTTCTTGAGTGAAAGACACTGATGATTTGTGCGATACTGATTATTTCCGATTTGAAATCATCATAAAGCTTCCATTCTCTCTCCATCCTTTGTTCATCATTGATCTATTCGTCTTCCAAATACATAGAATGGACATGTTGAACCTTTAATTACTATGGTTACATCTTCATATTTTGATGGGACAAAACTTATGCATGGTTCAACCATTCACAACATGTCGTCTTTTAATTTCCAGGTACTTCTCCTACGAGCACTTTTACGTGATATACTGCATATTATGGTTTAATGTTGTTATTTTGCATCTCACGAGTCGTGAAAAAGTAAATGTAAGTTATGGTTATACTGATGCATGTAACCCGCGGGTCAACCCGCCAACAAGGTAAACAAGGTGGGGCGCGCTTGGGTAAGCGTTCTCTTGCCGCAGCCCGCTACAAGCCAACCCGCGCAATCTGATGAGCTGATGGAACCGCCGCGGGACTGTCCAGTTGGACATGGTGACCCCATGCATACTTAGATTTTTTATCAGTGAAGAAAAAACAATAATCCTTGGAATTATATGGAGCACTATGTACATCAGAGTGAACAAGAATCAAAACACTCATTATAAACAATATATGAGTCTTAATAAACATTTCTACAATGGTTCCGCAAAATACAAGCTTCATATTCTTGATCAGCTTGAGTCAAATTAGGTATGATGAGCTTGAGATCCTTGGAGTGAGGATTGTAAAATCTGACACGGACGCTAGTCCTGACTGATCTCACATAACTCGAGATGATAGGCAACCCGAGTTTGGTCAGTCCATTTTAAGTTCTTATTCTGTAAGTGTAATATTCAACCGAAGTTCTAACCAAGGGTTCCCTAAACTAATCAAGCTACGCAGAAGCAAAGAAAAGGACATGGTCGTGTTGTATAAATTGAAAAGGATTGGATACATTGTAGTCTTAATGTAATTCTATCAATCTTAAAAAAATACTAAGCCTACATGACCTGAACACCACTTATTCCCATCGGTCGCTTGTCTTGCGTCATTCCGGACCATCCTTAACACCTGTCACATTAATTGAGGCATAAGAAACTCTACAATTTCTTAGTAAGACGAATCATTCTGCCTACACGATTAGTCCCAAAAACCTATTCTTAACATGTAAATAATCCTAAGTCTTTTAAACAACGATAGCCTTCTGGAACATTCAATCTACTTAACATTCAGCCTCATGGTTTAGGTCTGCTATGTATGGTTCATTCCCAAAGGAAGACCTTGACGAATTCTACCAATCGTCAGCTGCCTAGACCAGTCGCCTAGTACCTTATATAACCGATCAAACCATTAGCCTCGTCCAAGCATATGACCATACTTAGGGTCCATAGGCATTATCACTAGTTTGATTAGTCTACATGAATGCACCCAAAAAAAGACAATACACTAGACCTCAATGCTTTATGTATCGATCACGCAACACTCGGTCAATCCAACCAACCAATCCTAAATCGACCCAAAGGGCATGACCATGAACCGGCCAGCCATAGCCTTTCATTGTAACCATAAGTCAACGCATTCACCTTAACAAATCAGAGAGAATAAGATTGAGAAGAGAAATCGTAAATCAAGTAAAAGTTTTGATTCGTTTGGATGTATAATTTACATAAAAATATAATTATCTAAAATAATATAAAAGTAGTTAAAATATTATTTCATTCCATGTAAATGTTGTGTTATAGGTTTAGAGTTTAACAAATGACAACAAATTGTTGTATTTCACCTAAATCACCAATAATGGGTTGTTGTCAATGAAAGCTACATTAGCAACACACAAACCCCAAATATGAAGTAACCACATATCTAATCTAATAGCTTAACATTTGCAACAATTTTGTTTTGTTGTTTTTGTGAATAATAAAAAACATAACCCTCATTTAAACGTGTGTCTTACATCATTGTTTCATGTTTTTCTTTTTAATTTGAATGCCTGTTTTTAACTTATAGTATACATAATATATTCTAACCTAGCCATTTATGCATTACTCTATGAGTGTTTATATATTATTGGGTTATTGCAGCCGAAATGCTATATTCTTCTTATTTTCTTTTTAAATTAATTTATACTACTTTAAGTTTTCTGTGTTAGAGAATTGTTATTTGTTTTAAAATTTTATTGGTTTATGTATTTTAACTGATTTAGAAATATATAAATTTAAAAAACCAAGTAAAATATATAATCTAACATGTGAATTTTGGTTAGTATTAATAAATCTAAAAGTTTTTTTGCAGAATTAAATCTTTGTACTTTTAACAGAAAATCAATACAAATCCATTAAAATCTTTTTTTTTAAATCCAATCTATTAGTAAATGTGTGTGATTATATAACAACTGATTTGAATTAGGATTTATAAGTTAATTTATTTATTTTAAAATAATTTAAAACAATGGCATGTGTCATAATTTTGAAAAATATGAAACACAGTTTTTTTAGTGAAACATATATGTTACCATCTAGTAAAGTTATGTGATGCATCCAATGTTATATAATAAAAGAGTAATTTAAAATGTCACTGTGCAAAGGTATATAATATTTAGTTTTATTACCATGCTAGATTTAAAAAATAAATTGAAAATTAATAATAGTTGGTCTTTAATTGCATTAGAAAACAAACCTATGTTTTGCCCATTACATTGTTTTCTTCTCTCCGCCACAAAATTCATTTTCCGCAGTACATTGTATAATTAGATTAGGGAAATTAGACCATAAAAAAAAATTATTTAGCAAAATAACCGTATGAAACTAATGGCTAGAATATACCATGTATAATATGTATTAATTCCTCTTTTGTTCTCAAAACCCAAACACACATATAACTTGGTGAGATTTTTGATCGTTGGTGTCTCGAATTTAAGGTCTCATCGGAGGAAGTCAGACTGTGGTGACTGCATATGGAGGAAGAGACATAAAGGACAAAGCGATGATATGCTCGATCTGAAAAAGATGATGAACAATGATATGAATGTTCTATTCTATATTACTCTACTTGTATAGAATAGAAATTAAACTTCATGTAATATAAACATTTTTATGCTTTTGGTATGAATTGATAGGTCTAAAGTTATATGTGCAACCTCTAAATGTTCATTCATATATTCTATAATATTTTTTTATTTTCTTCGAACAACCAATATATAATCGTGTATAGTATAATATAAATGATATATACTATTATATTTCAAAGACATAGTATAGTATTATCACACGCTTATAAAGAGCTTCTTGTCCACTTTTATGTCAAACTGACACATATCCCGATAAATTTCATACATGATTACTTTCTTTATTTTTTGACTCATTATGTATACTAGGGGTATTCCGGCGCTACGCGCCGGGTTCGTATGTTATGTTGTTGAATAAGCTGAAAACGTTTTGTCTGATCAAGTTTGTAACTCGTGTTAAGTTGATGTATTCATTATTTGAGATATTCTATTTTGTATAAAAGTGTGAGTAAGAAAGTATAGTTAGGTATAGTAGTGAAGATTTATTGGAAGGTCATGGTGTTTTGTAAAAATAGTTGTCGCAGTTGATGTTTAAATGTATATATATTAGATATATAGTGTATTTGGTTATTGCCGTTTTTTAAATTAGAAAGTGTGAGAAATAAAAATATATAAATGAAAAAAGCATTTGTAATATTAAAAATAAAGATGAAAGCAAAGAATATGACAGAAGTGATATTGGAAATTAAAACCCAATAAACTCTTATATTATTATTTTTAATTCAAGCACGCATCATAGATTATTTTCTACATACCGGACAACTTATTTTTGTATGAAGCCACTGATCAGTGCAATCAAAATGGTAATTGCGGCCGCAAGTAAGAGAGCAAAGATTGTTTCCATCATTGTAATCTCCGAAGCATACAATGCATATATCGTTTTTCTCTTCCGTAGTTGGAGGCCTATTAGTACTCTCTAGGTCGGTGATGATGAGATTGACGTCTAGGATGTTGCGTATTGGTTGTAGTCTTTGATAGTTAGAGTAACGTGAAGATCATTAGCTAAGATATTGTTGTCGCCTCTTACTTCATTCATCACGTAGTGGGTTTTTTTTCCAATAAGGTATGTTGAATCGGGCTGGTGAATGTCATGGTATATTAACATGTATTCCATGTTCCCAGTTATTGGGTCATTAAAATTACCTTGGCTGTCGATGATAGATGGTAGCTGAAAATCAATTATGGATTGTTGTGTGTTGGGGGATGTACACTTGCAGTGTTTGCTTTGGGTTTCCATTTGTAGATCTTATTTGATGTGAGAGGCGATGAGATATAGGTGGTAGGTTACTCATTCTTGGATTATTTGTGAGGGCATAAGGTTTTGTAGAAATATATTATATAGGGTGAGGTAATAATAGATTATTTAATTGTCTTCTTCTAAATAGCAAGACTTTGTTTTATTTTCATATGTCATTAGATATGTTGAAGCAATACGATATTTAATTTGAACATCTCGATTGTAGTTTTTTAAATTGTATCTACTGTTGTAGTTGCGTACTATGTCAACGTCCTTCCTTTTATTTAGTTGTCATCGGTCCTCCTGTTAAGTATGTATGACCCAACATACAGTTCTTTCTGAAGCAATACTTAAAGGTCGCATTCTTGTGTGCTAGTTAAAGGAATGCTCATGCGCAGCTCCGGAAGGTGTTTTGATGGTGGTTGTGGGTACATTTTGTACAGCAGCAGATGTCCTCATACTAAGCAAGGCTTCGGTAGTTAACTATTTGGTGTGTGTAATAGGGCTGGTGGGTATTGTGTGAATGTTTCAGAAAGAATGGAAATTTAAAATGGGCTAGAGGTGAACCTCATCTGTTCAGATATTGAAGAATGCCTCTTTTAAGAAAACAAAAATAAGGACAATGAGAGATATCATGATCTTTATATACAAATATTAGTGAGAAAATTAAGTAAAATAAGTAGAATGATGGTGAGATTGACAGCAATGATCACTGAAGTAACGATCTATTTGTTCTCATCATTCTTCTTGACGTAGCGGTCAAGACCGTCTGGACAAAGATTTTTTGCTGTCATGGTGGCTCAAGCAGTAGAAGTTAGAGTTTGAAGAGTACTTTCGCTTTGGATCATTTGGAGGTTTATTGTTATTGGTTTGTCTATTTTCGAGCCAAATTTGTTAAGATCCGTAATTTATTTTATTTTTAACTTATGTTTTTTTGTAACAAAAAAATATATTACCAGTTAGCAAAAAAAAAAGATATATTTTAATATGAAAGCTTTTAGAAAATCTTGGTGACTAAAAAGAATAAAAAAAATCGCTAGATTCATTTTTCTTTATTTTCATTTGTTTGGGTTTGATAAAAACTGAAAATAGATTTTAATATTTTATTATATTATATATTTTAATCAAATTATTATTTGTTAACAAAAAATATAGATGTTCAAATTCTGGTTGGAGTGAAACTGAAATATAAATTAGAAAAGATGGGTTGCGAAATGTTTTCAATAGGTTTGATATAAAGAAAAGGAAGTTGGAAATTTAGGGACAATATGATGATAAGGTGTCAAAGTTTTAGAGTAATAATGAAATCTTCCAAAAACGATGTATACTTCTCCATTGGATTCTCCCTCAAGTTCACATCAAGAGCATGAATATATTATCGAGGCAGAGGAGACCAGTTTTCACTTTCTTTTCTCTGTTCCTACAATCCTACCCATCAAACTTGGACACAAGCCTCATGTTAGCCCTAAACATTTTATCAATCTTCTTCTGCGTTAGCTTCTCCTGCAAGTCACTACACTTGATCAAAGTATTGCAGGATGGGATAGGGAGGTTAGCAAAGAAATCAAGGCTATCTTCTTGAAACTCCACAGGGCTGTAAATGTTTTTCCTACCATCAAAATCAGGGACAGCACCAGACGAAGCTACTCTGCTCAGTCTCTACGAGTGTTTCTTTGATCAACCGAGCAATTTCCTTTGAAGGTTTTGGAGAGATCTCAACGTTGTAATGCTATATCTTCTGTAAAGGATCAAACTTGACAAGAAAATGGTTGGCGAGAAGATGTATAACAGAGCCTTGTTGACCACCAAAGTCAGGTCTTCTAGCAACCACTAATGCTGCTTCCGCTTATGTTGCTGTGGACCCATTCACTTTGTTGTTTCTATTGTTGGCTTCATGTTCTGAAAGTTGTGCTTGTGTCTGTTGTTGTTGATGCTTTCTCTCCTAACTGTTTTTGATTGAAGCACAAGAGATGCAACTACATCAGTACCAGTAGAGAGTATTTAAGGAGACAGAGATTTTCTTTCTAGGCCAAGAGTTACCTACATTAACACATTGAAGAAAATTAAAGAAAATGTGATACTATTGTAGTACAAAGGAGGAGGACCATATAGACATTTATGCAGCAGTTTGGGAAATCACACCAAGAACAACAAAGGGAGAAAACATACCTAAGGTATATGGTCATGCACTTGCACCCAATGAGTAAAGGTATATGAGTAAATAGTCTTGATCTTTATGGTTCTGATTTTGAGACAGCAATGCGAGGGATTGATGTAATGTCTGGTACCATACCTTGCTATGCTGGCTCATATCTTGAAGAACTGATACACCAAGATATCTCCATCATGGTTCTTCTACTCTCTCTGATTCTGTCGCTAGACTGATCAAGCCTCTCCACGGTTATTGCCAATCTCTCTCTTTGATCAGCAGAAACCTGGAAAGAAAAGACTAACTAAAGTTTATCTCATCTACTTCACTTTGGTGAATTTAGTAACTAATAAATTACAAAAGAAGTTGAGCAATATGTTTGTAACCTGACAACACAGACAGCGACGGAACATCATATGCGGTGCATGAGAAGGAAGATTCCCCTCTCTATAGCTTCTCTGAGGATTCTTAGCATGAAATATAACTATCCATAACCGGTTTGAATCCTGATCACCTTTCTGGTACAGAGAAACCGGATGTGATGAATAAGAGAACCATGACAATCAGATTGGTCAATTTACAATGTTTAGAATTGTAACCTTGGTTTTGGAACATGGTTTTCCAAAAGATTTTGCTACAGATTTGGAATGAGCAACTTCACACTACGCTCCATCCCGTTGTCGTCGTCCATGTCACTCAGACATCATATGATGTAGATGTAACCATAAATCAAAGGGTGATTAAGAAAACTACAGTAGAAACAGGAAAGGGCAAAAATCACCTTTTTTAGAGAGTCATTCTTCAATGAGCTCAGTGATCTTCTCTTTAGAAGGAGGCTCAGTATCATCAGGGATAGCCTTAAGCCTCTTTTGGTATCCATGAAACTGCAGCTATCATTCTGCAAATTAAATCAACAGAACAAAATAAAAGTTAGGTAAAATCTAACCAAAACATGCTGTCTAAAACTTTACCAACTCGCTTCACAACTTGAGATCATAACACAAGTTTGAAAGAAATCTTACGATCAGAAAAAAAGGAAAAATAATTAAAAAAAAGAGTTTACGATCAGAAACAAAAAAAAAACAAACACTCCCTGGTCCAAGAAGAGAACGGCCAAAAGAGCAAGGGAGAGGGTTAAATAGCTTTAAACAATTCCACACTCCTGATTAAAAATCAAGGACTCGGTAATAACAGATGCTTATACATATGACTGCATCAAGCTATCAGTGTCATTCAAGCAGTAATAAACTTATGCAAGTAAATAAACTGATCTGAGACTTACAAATAATCAAGATCTTCTTTGCCTCTAATCCGTTTCCTAATGCTTGAGAGAGAGAGAGAGAAAGTGGTGAATTTCACGGAAACAAAGGCCCTTACTTATAGCTGTAGATTCGTAACCATGGAGGAAGGAGGGTGTGTTGAATGCGATGTAGTGGGAGAAGTGGTTCGATAGAATTAACACAAAGTTAATTCATTGAATGCAAGCAGAAACCGTTAAGCTGCGACATGGGTTCAGAGGTGGTGGGATGAAGGTAGATCGTCACGACAACTAAGCCGTCTTCACAAAAGGGATCAAAAAAGTAATGGTGGGTTGGCTCAATCAAGGGCCTTTGAGAACAAATCATTAAGATAACCCAAACCCATATATTAATCGAGACTCGCAATTGTTTTAACTATGCTGACGTGTCGCAAAATACCCACTTTTTCTGCTCACTTTATAGTGACATGGCATAATAACTCAGTTTTATTGGCTGATTTAATTTGCATACGTGGAGGGCCTAAATGAGCATAATATTGCCCTTTTAGTATTGTAAGATTTGGCAAATTAACCCATTAGATTATCTGTGTGTTGTTTGACCAAAAAAAAGATTATCTGTGTGTTTAGGCCTTTTTCTCAACAGTCTCTCTCTTCAAAAATAAAAGGTCAAATTTGTCATCTTTATTCAATTGACCATTAAAATTATAGTTTGATAAAATATTTGTAAATTTTGATTCGATTTGTTATCTGTTTCGATTTAAACCAAAAAATCCTGATATTCGTAACTCTACGAAGCAAAAACTAATAATACTAATATGCAATATTTGTAAGAAACAAAGTAAATCAGAAATACTACTCCCTCCGTTTTATATTAACTGTCGTTATAAATAAAAAAAATTGTTACAAAATAATTATTGTTTTAGAATTTCAGTGCAAAATTTATTAATTTTATTTTAACTTATTTTTCTATTAGTTGAAATATGGTTAAATGTATAGGTAATAATATTTTTATATAAAAATATACAAAATTAAATGTATTCTTAATTTTTATGTACAAATAAAAAATGACACTTAATTGAAATGAAAAATTAATATTTTTAAGAACATATATCTGGTCTGATCCGTTATATGCATATATACATATATTTAAAGATTTATATATATATATAAATTATGTAAATATTATATTTATTTGAGTTTACAATAATTTTATTTATTATATTAGTTATTGGAATATTTAAATGTAAATAAAAGTTTATTTTTTTGTAATAAATTATTATTATTATATATTATTTTAGATTTTTATTTAATTTTATTTGTATGGATCGAATCAGATATACAGTCAAAAATATAAAAAAAAATCCAGAACACCAATTATGTGAATAGCTATCGATTGGATTGAGTCGGATAATTGATTATTCGGACGAATGGATCTCAAATACCTCCAAAAAATCTGCATATCCAATCCATACCCACCCCTAATTAAAAGGCTTACTTCCTGAAGGAAGACCGAACATCTTCTACGATGGAATCATTAAAGAAGCAGTATCTGAAATCTGGATCTAGTAGAAAGAAGGATAAGGGGATGAAGAAGAGGTGGTTCTTGGACACAGAATTGAAGAGGTTTACAATGATATTGCCTTGTCTGCTCGGATGAGCAATCATAACAACTTTCTGAAACTATTAGGATGTTCTCTGGAGTTTCCTTTTCTTGTTCTTGTGTTGAGTTTTCAAGTAACGGAGTCTTGAATGAGAGAGGAGGTAATACTGTTGACGGTCAAGAATCTTTGTTGCCTTGGGGTTTACGGTTAAAGATTGGGAAAGAGATTGCAAATGCTGTGATGTATCTTCACATGGCGTTCCCTGAGATCATCATACATAGAGATGTTAAGCCAATGCATGTTTTCTTTGGACAGTAAATGGACCGTGAAGCTGTCTGATCTATCCTTCTCAATATCCACTATACCATGCTACGAGTTTTGTGACTGAGTATACCGATGTATACAGCTTTGGGATCTGTTTGTTGGTTTTTCTCACTAGCAAACCGGTTGTCATCACTGGATCTGATGGAGATCCTCAAGCTCTTCTTTGATATGTTAAAGGGTCATGGGAGAATGGGAATGTCAATGAAGTAATTGATCCAATGATTGCTAATGATATCATAAGTGTCAAGAAATCGCAGGTGCAAATGTGTGTCGTGCTGGCTTTGAGATGCTGCAATGAGAGAGATGAATACAGATCAAAGGAAAAATCTAAAAAGATTTTTTTTTGTAAATTAATAATTCTATAAATCATATATAAAATGAGGCTCTTTTCTCTCTTCTAAGAGCATCCACATCAGCAAACACTTATTTTAAGTGGGTCCCATTTTAATAATAAATATTCATTCTGCTAACGTTTCTGTAGTCTGTGTATTTTTGTGGTTTGATTAAAGTATAGTATTTGTTTATGGTTTGACTATCTAATAGATATATGCTTACTGCTACAAGGCGGCCCATAAACAAACCCAATTCATCTTTAAGGCCAACTTATTAATGATGGTGTTGTTTGTAGCCCAAAGAAAACCACGGTTTAGGTTTAGTTTCGTCTCCTTCTTCAACGATTCAATATGACTGTCTCAGCCGTTATTATGAGAAAAACAAAACTCCTTCCTCTCACCGTTCTACCTTCCTGTTTCTCTTGCTTACCCTCCGTTGAATGTTTCTCTCTTAGCCTATACACTGAATCTTGAGTTCACCTTAAGATCATTCTCACGCAACTCTCTGTATCCCTTCCTTTAAAATAAAAGCCTATGCGTATTAAAATTGATAAAGACCTCAAACCCTATAAATAGGGGAGGTTTAAAAATGGAATCAAGCTTTACAAACACAATCTCTCTGTTTATCTTCACGCTCAAATCTACAAGTCTCATGTCTTCCTCTGATGTTGTTGTTGCCCAAATCGCCTTCTGCCACTCAACCTTTGACGCGTAACTTCATCATATTACTTTGTATTCACTGCTAAACCAAAGCGTAACTCTCTTTGCTTAAAGATGTAACTGCTCATCTTCAATTTGTTAATCTCTTTTTCCTTTAACCGGTGTGTATTGATGTAAATAAATATATAGAAAGTGGAGCATTGTCAGACTGATATAAACAATGTAACTGATGCTAATGCATCTTCAGTAAGTTATTTACGGCAATTTTTTTGGTTTCTGTTTGCATTGAGTCCGATTGTCAAAATATTAAATCACTCCTTAATTTTTGTTTATAGGATGAAGATGAGTTTGACGATTTTGGAACTGATTTTTATTCAGTTCATGCTGCCGCAACAGTCTAGAAAAGTATACCATGTGTTGTTCCTACACCAGCTGATGAGAAAGTAGATGAAGAAACCAAACTTAAGGCATTAATAGACACTCCAGCAATAGACTGGCATGAGTAAGTAGTACTTTTTATATGATGAGCATGATCATGTGATATAAATCTTGGCTATATCATTTGCTCGACATTCTTTCATGTGATAGACGAGATGTTTTTGGCTTGGGTAAAGGTTATATGAGCAATATAGCTGGAAGCATTGAACGTTGTTTTAGTAGTTAAAATTTCATTATCATTGTCGAAAAAATTATGCTTAATCTGTCAGTAAAATGTAAGATACTGAGGCAAAATTTATTTTTATTGAGCAGGAATGGAAAAGAAAAAGCTACCACTGGGCTATATTTGTCATCACTGTAATGTTTCTGGTATTTAATATTTGTGGAATATTTTTTTTTGTCGATTATTGTTCTATTATTGTCTCAAGTATGTATGGTTATTATCTCTGCAAAAAAAAGCCTTTGTTCTAAGCGCATCAGTTTTTTTTACTCATGACATTTTATTCAGCACTTCCCCACAAATGACGATCCTAACTATAATGTTAAGAGGATCAAATCACGTACCGTTATCCCTAAGTCTATGCTGGTGCATATGGTGCAGTTGCAGTTTTGAAATTAAATGAGTACGTTTGAGATAAATAAACATTTGAGATTTTATCATATGTTACTTTATTTTACATACTATCAGTCTGAATGTTTTGTATCAATTTAACAAAATTCAGGGAGGCATTTGAGAAGCAAATGGAAGGACTACCTTCAACAACACGTTATGTTGGGGAACTTCCTCATGAACTAAAATCCCCCTTATGCAAAGAAGTGATGAGAGATGCTCTGCTTTGACAAGCAAATGCTGTTTCTAAAGCTTCTGTGACAAGTGTAAGTTCTCTTGTGAGTTGTGAAAACAGCTGATGCCTTTCTTGGTATGCAATATATATTCTTCTTTAATCATTACATATCCAAGCCTCAATATATGTAGTTCCTCAAACAAACCTTGAGACCCGTAGTTTTTATTTAATCATTCCTAATGGGTGCTCCTCTCCTCTGTTTCTTGCACCAGTTGCAGGATGAAGCTTACAAAATTCGACACTTCCTTCTGTTGAAACCAATGTGTTTCTTCCAACGTAACAAGAGTCATCAGGTCTAAATTGTTATTCCCGATCCATTTTCAAAGTGAAAACCTAATATAATATTTCCTAACAATTCACGTCCTCCCGATCTATGTGACATTGCCACTTTTTTGGTCTTCGACAAAGAGATGACAAAAAATCATCAAGTCAGAGGCAGCAAGTCTAGCTCTTGAGAGTTATGTTTCCCTTTCACAGTTCCTCTTAAATTTTGTATATAATTGTTTCTCTTACTTTAAATCCCCACAAACCCCCAGCCTAATTCAAATGAGTAGTGGTGAGGAAAATGGAGCTACAAAAATGTCTTGAGGAGCTAGCTGGCAATGAATATGTTTTTCAGCTACGTGTGACTCCCTACAATTTCACTCCAGATCACTATATGTTCACAGTCTCAACAATTAGTTAAGATCTCTTATTTGCCACTCATGAAGAGGTAGGATAATCTATGTATTCCAAATTTTTTAAATTGCTGATATAAATTAACACACATGTCCTACTGTTTCTTAGAGTAACAAAAGCAACCCACCTCCAGTTGTGGATATGGAATCTGGACAAGCAACAAAACCTGCAAGAAACATGGGTGATGCACCAAAGATTTCACCGAGTGTTGGTGAAGCAAGTCTTCCAGGTTTTGCAGCCGACGAAAACAAACAAAAACGCCCCCGTGAGTGATTCTCGCAAGGCCATCTAACCGTCAACCCACATAAATTCATTTCATTTGAATTAGCTATTTATACATCTTTTTCTACTTTGAATTTTGGTTGTCTCTTTGATTTGCTGTAAATTGTTCCTTACTGGTGTAAGAATTAATAAAGGGAGTATTAACGTGTCTTTGCTTATTTACCAATGTCTCCAACTTTATAATGCATATTACAGCCTAAAATAATACTTTTCTTAGTTAAAAATGCATATTACAGCCTAAAATAAAAACACCTTTAAAATAAAGACATTTAAACATTTTCTGTTGTAAAAATTTATAACAAATGTAATTTAAAATACTAATTTTGCAATAAACTTTAAAATAACCTTCCAGACACCCAAAACAAATACCAAAATAATAAACTAACCGTAACACATTTCAAAACACTAACAAAAAAATTAAACAAATTCCGAGAAACAAAAAACATATAATCGTACTTTTGGGATAAGCCATTTGAACACTGAAAATAATAAACTCATAAACTCACTTCAACATAACCCGTTCTAGATACACAAACGACCTAAAATTTACCAAAAAACAAAACCCCACGAAATACATAATATACAATTCTACCCACACCCACTGCACAGTTTTAATAACAACTTCAGAAACTTCATCAACTTCTTCATAACTTCCGGTATAGAAAAAAATCAATAAAACAACATCAAATAAACCCCACAAAATGTACTAATCTACAACAATGATAATCATACACAACAAGAAACAATTAAATTAACCACACTTCATCACCCCCACCTCAATCCTATTAATATACAAATCTTGACAAATCAAAAACCATGACATCACCTCCATATATTTATATAGGGCAAGAATTACATTCAAGACCCCGCGCTTGCGCGGGGCTACGCCCCTAGTTAATAAAATACTATAGTTCAAAAGACATTATTAATTTATAGAATTTTTAACTGTATATTTATAAATTTGAGTGGATAATCATTATCCATGACATATTTTTGTCTATTGGGATGAAGGAAAATATTTGATAATCGTAACAATATTACCTTTTTAGACTTGGTCATTCGGTTTCTTTTTAACATATTTTCCCCTTTTTCTTTCTCTCAAAAATTAGAAACCCATTCGTGTATTAAAAGCTTTAGCAGACGGAAGAATAGACTAGGGTTTTACCAAAAAAAAAAGTATGGAGCAAAAGAAAATCAATGGATCAACACATGATGATAGATCTCTATCCATAGAGCATATTCCCCTCGACCTAATGGGCGAGATACTCTCAAGACAGCCAGCGAAATTGATTGGAAGGTCTCGCTCGGTCTCTAAGCTATGGTCTTCCATCACCACCACTCAAGGTTTCATCAACTCATTCGCGGCTAGGTCATCAGCATCATCACAGCCTTGTGCTCTACTAATCTTCAGTAAACGCGACAAGCTGTTTGTTTTCTCCTCTCCTCAAGCAGAGAGTTATCAATTTACAATCCCCCGTGATGGTTTCCTTCATCGCTATGATTCCGTCCACGGCTTGATTTACTTGGAAACTTCTACGCAGCTCATGATTTGGAACCCAACCATGAGAAGCTTCTTCACTTTGCCTGAACCTGAGGGCAAATACATCACAGGATCTTTGGGATATGATCCTATTGACTGTAGATACAAAGCATTGTGCCATCTTACAGGAGACAAGATTGGGATTCTTACATTGGGATCGCAAGAATCATGGAGAATACTATCCCAAGGTTTCCCAAGTCATCATCGCCGTACCACAGATTGTGTGATATGCATTAATGGAGTCATATACTATGAATGTTCTTTTGGTCTTTCTCTCACTCATGCCATAATGAGCTTTGATCTCAGGTCTGAAAAGTTCCATTTGATAAACTATCCGTCCAGGGATGGTTGTTTTTTCGTATCTTATGAGGGAAAGCTAGCCTTGACGGTAAGCTCCAATGGCCACTCTGGTGCTGAATTGTGGATTTTGGAGGATGCAGAGACTCACCAATGGGTATACAAACACTTTCCTACACCTCATCTTCCTTACACATTTTGGGTTTTAAGGGATATGAAGTTTAAGGGTGTTACTGACGCGGGTGAGTTTATCTACTTTTATTCACCATTCTCTATTTATAGACGTCGTACGGACGTTATTCACCTAAGTTCTGAAGGATGGAGTGGGTTCAGAGTTATATATTTTGATCCGAAGAAAAACAGTTCAAGAGATGTTAAGTTTCCAGGAATTGCAATTGACGATTTGAAGCGACTTCGTGTACTTGGATCCGATCTTATGAATGACTTAAGTGTTGTACCAAATCACATTGAGAGTCTCATGTCACTCCAATAACTTGTTGACGTTTTATCTTAGACTGTCTTTTAAAGATTTTTCCCAACAAAGACAGCAACAACCTCAAACTAATATGTAAATAATTCCTTTCAGTGCAATTGCTAATGGTTACTATATGCATAACAATGAGTCAACATTTTACTTTCATAAAATAATGCGTCCATATATAGTCACTGGGGAAGTCCACTTGAGTTCGTCTAAGCAACTCCTGACACCCTTTCACCGAGATTCCTACTTCCTACTAGGGTCACCAAACAATGGGTTTTTACCCATAGGGTACCCTAAACCCTATTGGAACTTTAAACCCAAAATCCGTATTATTAGTATTTGAAACTCGCGGACTTTATTTGGGCGGGTCTTGGTTTGTAAATTACCTTGTCGAGTTTACTCTATCGGGTTTCCATGTATCCTATGTTTTTTTTTAAAAAAAAAAACTAAGTTAAACGACGTCGTTTTATGATTTGATTTACTCTAATTCTTATTTCATCCCATGAGTCGTGACCACGGCCACAAAATCTTAGATCTTTAAATCAGATATTCTTTTCTCCAGTGACGATTCCTGTAGAGCCACCTCGGTTTCTTTTCTCCAGCAACATTCTTGTAGAGACACCTCGGTTTCATTTTTTAGGTTAAGCTTTGATGCTCTCTGTCCTTCACCAGTTGAGCTATGTAAGTTTGTTCTTAAAATTCTCTTGAATTAGTTTTATGTTCTTAAAACTCTGTTTTTTTTGTTCTTAAAACTCTCTAGAAAAACTCTGCTTTTGTTTGTTCTTAAAACTCTCTAGAAGAACTTGAACTTGGAAGAACTTGAACTGAAAATACATATGTTCTTGAGTTGTGATAACCACTGAGTTTCTTTTAGGTTGTTCTAAGATGAGACAATATAATAATATTTACTTGTAGTTCTATTAGAGTATTTGGTTTGAGGTTTTTGACTTGATATTGTTTCGTTCGTTCACCACTCATATTGATTGTGGGTTACAAAACAAGTCTGAATTTTGCAAAAGAAAGGTCAACGTTAGTGGGTTTTATCTTTCTGCTACATACCATTGGTTAGCTGGTCAACGTTAGTGGTTGGCTCTACAATCATATTATTCATTATATCTCTGTTTTTTTTTTGTTTGGTCTCATTTAATCTTTTTCCCTTTTAAATATATGTTCTGCCAATGTTCTAGTGAGTTAGCTATTCTCAGAACATTTTTTCCTTGTTTAAGTTAATTCTTGTGCTGAGACAACAACATTGTTTTATGTGTGCGCATGTGTACCGTTACGTTAGTAACAGTAGTACTATGATGAGCTTTCATACGCTTGTGTGTATCTTTTTTTCATTAATAGCTTAAATTTTATGATTATTTACTGATTTTTCAGAATGAATTCACAAACGCTTGAGACAATAGCAACTCTTCATACTGCAAATGAGCAAATGAAAGTTGATGATGAAGATAAAACAGAAACTCAAGCTCTTCATACTGCAAATGAGCAAATGAAAGTTGATGATGAAGATAAAACAGAAATTCAAGGATATGCACAAAGTGAAACTCATCCAATTAAAGCAAATGAAACTGTGAGTCATTCAAAATACGTAAAGTCTCATGTTTGGAATAATTTTGTCGTAGTAGGAGTAGAGGCAGATAGAAAAGGAAGTAGTAGTTTGACGGAGCGGAAGTAACCGTTAGTAACCGATAATGCAAATGTAATGTTGAATTCTGAGAATGCCCGTTATCTTAGCCTTCTTAAGATCTGTTGAATTCTCAAAGAATGCCTAGAACTAAGGATTTAAGAGTTGTTTAACACAAAGCTCTAAAGTTTTATAAATTCTATAACCAAAATTGTGTCTCTTACAAATCAAGAGATCATTATTTATACTAATAAGAAAAGACCTAAGTCCTTAAAGATTAGGATCTAACCTTCTATCCTAAAGTCTTTAATCATTATCTTTCTAATATTAATGTTTATCTATAAGAAAAATAAAAAGAAACTAGAAAACCAAAGCACACGAGGATAAGGATGTACGCTACATCAGGTCCCCCCGGTAGGAGAGATTCGTCCACGAATCCGGAGAGTAGGTCTTCATCAGGCTCATATCTGAAGAGATTCTTAACATTGAAGACATCGGCTGTGTGAACATGAGGAGGAAGACGCAAACGATAAGCATTAGCGTTAATCTTCTCAAGCACTTCCACTGGTCCAATCTTGCGCGGCTTAAGCTTATTATATTGTCCCGTAGGGAAACGTTCTTTGGTTAACACAGCCCAGACGTGATCTCCAACCTGAAAATGCACCTCACGACGTTTCCTATCAGCTGCCCTTTTGTATTTGATCGCGGTACCTGCTAAGTTATCTTGCACAGAAGCATGAACATTAGTTAGTTCTTCAATAAGCTCCACTGCACGTCCATGGAACTCGTTAGGTTGGGGGGTTGTTTCCAACGCCAAAGGCCCGCGAGGAACCACACCGTAAACAACTTTAAACGGACTAAAACCAAGACTCCGATTATGGGCGTGGTTATGAGCGAACTCAGCTTGACATAAGATAGAATCCCATGATCGCAAATTATCACCAACCAAGCAGCGTAACATATTTCCTAAGCTTCGATTAACAACCTCAGTTTGGCCATTCGACTGAGGATGATAAGCAGAACTCATGTTCAAGCTTTTTTAAAAAAGTTTCCAAAGAGAACGCCAAAAATGGCTGATGAAACGGGAGTCACGATCGGACACAATAGACATCGGCAAGCTATACAAGCGATAAATCTCTCGAAAAAACAATGATGCAATTTGTACGGCATCCGTAGTCTTCTTACAAGGAATAAAATGAGCCATCTTCGAGAATCGATCAACGACAACAAATATTGAGTCATTACCACGTTGAGTTCGTGGAAGCCCCAAGACAAAGTCCATACTGATGTCGCTCCAAGGCTGCCTTGGAATAGGCAAAGGAAGATAAAGACCTGCATTGGATGCGTGGCCCTTGCCCCTTTGACAAGTAGTGCAGCGAGCTACGAACCTCTCAAAGTCGTGACGTAAAGATGGTCAAAAATATGACTCTGCAACAAGCTTTAGCGTCCTATTACGCCCAATATGCCCTTCTTGGTGTAACTCCGTGATGATGTGGAGACGGAGACTGCAATCAGGGACACACAAACAATTGTTTTTAAAGATAAAGCCATCAACCAGAGAAAAATCAGACCGTATCCCATGAGAAAGATCCATCCAGATTGCCGAGAAGAAAGGGTCTTTTGGATACAGATCCGCGAATCTCTCGAACCCGGTGACACTAACTCGTAACGTCGAGACCAGCGCATGTCGGCGACTTAACGCGTCTGCCACCTTATACAGTTTTCCCTATTGATGTTTAATAACAAAGGTAAATTGTTGCAGATAAGCTGTCCACGACGCATGGCGAGATGAAATCTTATCTTGAGTTCCCAAGTATCGTAGCGCCACATGATCAGTAAATAAAACAAACTCTTTATGGGCTAAGTAGTGACGCCAAAGTTTTATTGCTTGCACAATAGCGTAGAACTCAATATCGTACGTACTATAGCGAAGTAGGGCAGCCATCTTCTCGCTATAGTAGGCAACAGGGCGACCTTGCTGACTTAAGACCGCGCCTATGCCAAGCTTGCTTGCATCGCAGTGTAACTCGAAAGGAAGATCGAAGTCTGGAAGTACCAATATCGGGGTTATGAGCTTGGTTTTAATCAGCTCAAAAGCTTTAGAGGCATCCGATGACCAAGTAAACGTGGTGTGTTTCATGCAGTCCGTAATTGGTGCCATTATGGCACTGAAATTATGCACAAACCGACGATAGAAAGAAGCTAACCCGTGAAAACTACGCACCTCCGTGATCGTGGTCGGCGTGGGCCAAGAGGCGACGGCGGCTACTTTCTGTGGATCAACTCGGAGACCTGCTGCAGAGACTACATAACCAAGAAACAACACTTGCGATACGCCGAATTTTTCCTTTAACCATGCATGTGGAGCTAAATAATGATGTTCTTTGCCAAGCTTCAGCTGTTTTAGGAGCCAAACAATTTCTTCGTAACATTAATAATGTTCCAATATCTCCTTTAACTTGTTCTTCTACGATATCATCGGATTGTTCGTCATCCATATCATAAATTGGATCCCCCGTGATTTCTCTATCATTGGCAAGTAATCCTCGGTGGCCATTGCTAGGACATGCCGTTTGGATATGACCTCGCTCACCGCAAGTGAGACACGAGAGAGCGTTGGGACGAGAAGGACGTGGTTTGGGGGCTCTGCGATGGGTTCTGTTGGTCGAGGATTTACTCGAGGTCCCGTTGTCGTATCCCATCCTCTATAAGCTTTCGAATCCTCTGTAGTTGTGTTGCGAGTTCTGAGGCTGTTGGACCATTGATTGGAGCTGAGGCGCTTTTGTTGTTCTACCAATAACGCTCGTTGACGAGCCTCTGCGACAGAGCCCAGGTCGAATTGGTGGAGCAT
Source organism: Moricandia moricandioides (assembly GCA_905132885.1). Lineage (NCBI taxonomy): Eukaryota > Viridiplantae > Streptophyta > Magnoliopsida > Brassicales > Brassicaceae > Moricandia > Moricandia moricandioides. The sequence goes on along the minus strand of CAJHQQ010004349.1, from coordinate 5,486 downwards.
GTTTTGTAGTTGCGGTCGTAACCCTGCTATAAAGCGAGCTACTAATTGGTCCTCTAATTCGTGAATGTCTACTCGTGTGAGCATGTGATAGAACTCGTTGGAGTAATCTTCCACCGAACGTGCTCCCTGGCGCAAGTTATGAAATTTACGAAATAAAAGACGCTCAAAGTTATATGGGATAAAAGTTTTCCTCATATGCTTCTTAAGTTTGTCCCACGAGACAATTTTATCTTTTCCCCGTCGTGTACGAGAAATTTTTACTTGATTCCACCATGATGCAGCGTGTCCTCGAAAACGTGTTGTGACGAGAGGAACGCGTTTGTTCTCTGGAACATCTTTGAATTTGATGAATTCATCTACGGTGACGAACCAATCAAGTAGTTCTTCAGGTTGAGACCCGCCATGAAACTCGGGGATATCGAGTTTGAGACCCGATGTCCACCGCGTGTCGTCAATGGGTCTTGGTGGCCGGTCACGACCATGGTGTCTTTGTTGATTGTTAATGTTGCCTCCGAATGGATTGTCTCCATCGGAATCGTCGTTAACATCTTCAAAAACAGGATTGTGGTGGCGATGATGGCGGTGTTGCGGTGCTGCGTTTGCTGCCGGTGCTGCGTTTTCTGCGTTTGCTGCGAAGGCGGCTTGGACTCCGGCTTGAACTCCGGCCTGAATTGCATCAGCCATTGTTCGACGGAGGTTATCGTGAAAATTTTCTTGAAAATCTTCGAGAAACTGCTGGAATTGAGTCCAATCGTTTGCTGGTCGGGGTGCCATTGATCCCTAGATCGAAAACCACGAGTCGAATCGAGGCTAAAGTCTCTGATACCAACTGACGGAGCGGAAGTAACCGTTAGTAACCGATAATGCAAAGGTAACGTTGAATTCTGAGAATGCTTGTTATCTTAGCCTTCTTAAGATCTGTTGAATTCTCAAAGAATGCCCAGAACTAAGGATTTAAGAGTTGTTTAACACAAAGCTCTAAAGTTTTATAAATTCTATAACCAAAGTTGTGTCTCTTACAAATCAAGAGATCATTATTTATACTAATAAGAAAAGACCTAAGTCCTTAAGGATTAGGATTTAACCTTCTATCCTAAAGTCTTTAATCATTATCTTTCTAATATTAATGTTTATCTATAAGAAGAATAAAAAGAAACCAGAAAACCAAAACACACGAGGATAAGGATGTACGCTACATCATAGTTGCATTCATTGTAACAAGAAGTTTGTATCAGAATCTGTCTCATGAACATCTTCTTTGAAACGGCATTTAGGAATCTGTCTCAAAAAGTCTCCTTCGTCAAGTGATGACCGCGAGTATGACCAGAAACAAAATCATAACATCATTATTACTCTTATAAAATATATCTATTGAAATTATAAAACAAAATATAAATCAGCTTATATTTCATATTATGTATAAATATATATTATATCAAAATTAATTGTATTTTTGCCTTGACAAACACAACAGTAAAACAATATTAATCAAATAATTTGGTTGATATTTAAAGGATTGAATTTTCTTAAATTTATCAGTTTATTAGGTTAATTAAAAATTGACATTTCCCAGTTTAATGTTTTTAACTAAAATTAAAAAAAAATTATTAGAATTTATATATTTAAATATATAAATGTTTAAAACTAGTGGATAATATATATATATATATATATATATTTAAATAAACAGTCATTAAATACGATATAATGTAAACAAGATTGTTATAAAATGAAATTTTAATTGTATTAAAAATCAAATTAAAATATTTAAATTGAAAGAAACAGAACTATTTATAATTATATTTTTTTTATTTTGTTTGTTTAAAACCGATGATGTGAAAATATAAAATAACAATTTAAAAATGTAAACTGGAATTTATTTTTAAAATAAAATAATATTATATCTAAAATTATTACTTATGTTCATAGCACAGAAAATCCCTAGTCAATAATCATATATAATGATCAACTGAATTCATTAATAAGCATTGCAAGATAACGACATTCAATTGCTATACAAAGTGCTATATAAACGACGATAGCCTTTTGGAACACTCAATCTACTTAACATTCAGCCTCATGGTTTAGGTCCGCTATGTATGGTTCATTCCCAAAGGAAGACCTTGACGAATTCCTACCAAACGCCAGCTGCCTAGACCAGTCGCCTAGTACCTTATATAACCGATTGACCCGTTAGCCTTGTCCAAGCATATGACCATACTTAGGGTCATTATCGCTAGTTTGATTAATCTACATGAATGCACCAAAAAAGGTAATACACTCGATCTCAATGCCTTATGTATCGATCATGCAACTCTCGGTCAATCCAACCAACCAATCCTAAATCGACCCAAAGGCCATGACCATGAACCGGCCAGCCATAGCCTTTCATTGTAACCATACGTCAACGCATTCACCTTAACAAATCAGAGATAATAAGATGGAGAAGAGAAATCGTAAATCAAGTAAAAATTTGATTCGTTTGGATGTATAATTTACATAAAAATATAATTATCTAAAATAATGTAATCATCTAAAAGTAGTTAAAATGTTATTTTATTCCATGTAAATGTTGTGTTATAGGTTTAGAGTTTAACAAATGACAACAAATTGTTGTATTTCACCTAAATCACCAATAATGGGTTGTTGTCAATGAAAGCTACATTAGCAACACACAAACCCCAAATATGAACTAACCACATATCTAATCTAATAGCTTAACATTTGCAACAATTTTGTTTTGTTGTTTTTGTGAATAATAAAAAACATAACCCTCATTTAAACGTGTGTCTTACATCATTGTTTCATGTTTTTCTTTTTAATCTGAATGCATGTTTTTAACTTATAGTATACATAAAATATTCTAACCTAGCCATTTATGCATTATTCTATGAGTGTTTATATATTTTTGGGTTATTGCAGACGAAATGCTATATTCTTCTTATTTTCTTTTTAAATTAATTTACACTACTTTAAGTTTTCTGTGTTAGAGAATTGTTATTTGTTTTAAAATTTTATTGGTTTATGTATTTTAACTGATTTAGAAATATATAAATTTAAAAAACCAAGTAAAATATATAATCTAACATGTGAATTTTGGTTAGTATTAATAAATCTAAAAGTTTTTTTGCAGAATTAAATCTTTGTACTTTTAACAGAAAATCAATACAAATCCATTAAAATCTTTTTTTTTAAATCCAATCTATTAGTAAATGTGTGTGATTATATCACAACTGAATTGAATTAGGATTTGTAAGTTAATTTATTCATTTTAAAATAATTTAAAACAATGGCATGTGGCATAATTTTGAAAAATATGAAACACAGTTTTTTAGTGAAACACATATATTACCATCTAGTAAAGTTATAGTTATAATATGTGGTGCATCCAATTTTATATAATAAACGACTGATTTAAAATTTCATTGTGCACAGGTATATAATATTTAGTTTTATTACCATACTAGATTTAAAAAAAAATTGAAAATTAATTATAGTTGGTCTGAAATTGCATTAGAAACAAACCTATGTTTTGCCCATTACATTCTCTCCGCCACAAAATTCATTTTTCCTAGTACATTGTATAATTAGATGATCTGTGTGTTTTGACCCTTTTCTCAACAGTCTCTCTCTTCAAAAAGAAAAGGTCAAAATTTTCTGCTTTATTCAATTCACCATTAAAAGTAAAGTTTATAAAATATTTGTAAATTTTGATTTAATTCGTTATTTGTTTCGATTTAAACCAAAAAATATGGATATTCGTAACTCTACAAAGCAAAAAAATTACTAATATGGAATATTCGTAAAAGAAAGTAAATTAGAAATATAACTCCTTCCATTTCATATTAATTGTTGTTTTAGAATTTCATTGCAAAATTTTTTAATTTTATTTTCTAATTTATTTTTCTATTAGTTGAAATATTGTTAATTGTATAGGTAATAATATTTTTATATAGAAATATTGTGTGCACAAATCTAAAATGACACTTAAAATTGAAATTAAAAAGTAATATTTTTAGGAACGAATATTTGATCTGATACATTATATTGCATATATATAATGTAAATAAAGTTTTATTTTTATTAAAATATTGTTATTTTATATTATTTTAGATTTTTATTTAATTTTATTTGTGCGATCGAATGTCAAAAATATTAAAAAAAAATCAGATATCTGGAACACCGAATATTTGAATAGCTATAGATCGAATCGGATCAGATAATTAATTATTCGGACGAAACTGATCACGAACACCTCCAAAAAGTCTGCATATCCAATCCATACCCACCCCTAAGTAAAAGGCTTACTTCCTGAAGGAAGACCGAACATCTTTCTACCATGGAATCATTTAAGAAGCAGTATCTGAAATATGGATCTAGTAGAAAGAAGGATAAGGGGATGAAGAAGAGGTGGTTCTTGGAAAACGGAAGCATCTTATTAGAAGAACTTATCTCTGACTCTAATGGTAAATCTATTCCTATACGCAGCTTTCCTTCCGACCAGATCCTTAAAGCCACTAACAACTTTGACTCAAGTTGTTTTGTCTCGGAAGATGCGTACTATAAGTGGTACAGAGGTGATATCGAAGACAGATCTTATATGATCAAGAAATTCTCCGAGGATAAAGTTACAGGACACAGAGTTGAAGAGGTTTACAATGATATTGCCTTGTCTGCTCGGATGAGCAATCATAACAACTTTCTAAAACTATTAGGATGTTCCCTGGAGTTTCCTTTTCCTGTTCTTGTGTTTGAGTTTGCAAGTAATGGAGTATTGACTGAGAGAGGAGGTATTACTGTTGACGGTCAAGAATCTTTGTTGCCTTGGGGTTTACGGTTAAAGATTGGGAAAGAGATTGCAAATGCTGTGGCGTATCTTCACATGGCGTTCCCTAAGATCATCATACATAGAGATGTTAAACCAATGCATGCTTTCTTGGACAGTAACTGGACCATCAAGCTGTCTGATTTATCCTTCTCAATATCTCTCCCTGAAGGAAAAACAAGAATAGAAGCTGACAAAATTATCGGAACGTTTGGGTACCTTGATCCACTATACCATGCCACGAGTTTTGTGACTGAGTATACCGATGTATACAGCTTTGGGATCTGTTTGTTGGTTTTTCTCACTGGCAAACCGGTTGCCATCACTGGATCTGATGGAGATCCTCAAGGTATTCTTAGATATGTTAAAGGGTTATGGGAGAATGGGAATGTCAATGAAGTAATTGATCCAATGATTGCTAACGATATCACAAGTGTTCAGAAAGCGCAGGTGGAAATGTGTGTTGTGCTGGCTTTGAGATGCTGCAATGAGAGAGATGAATACAGACCAAAGATGATCCAAGTAGCTAAAGAGCTCAAACTGTTGGAGGCATTACTGTGAGATTCTAGCTAGATGCATGAACTTTCTAATGTTTATTGCATGCTCCTTTTTATCATACTTGGGGGGTTCTTTCTCTCCATCAAGGTTTTCTGTAAAAACA
>CAJHQQ010004348.1:10000-29643 GCA_905132885.1 Moricandia moricandioides | reverse complement strand
CACGATCAATGAAAAGACTACCAACATACTTCGGAGTACAGTGTCTCCGCTGAGCAATTCGGTCTCCCACTGAGCATAAATGTTTTTCCACATACTTTGTTACCCAAAACGTGTTTGTCCCATGTTTCACACTCGCTCTGATCTTCCATCCACAACCGCTAACCCGACATGTTGCCACAAGGAGAGTTTTCGTTGATTTGTATATTCTGAAAGAAAACCTACCCCTCACTGCTGCCAACCGCAGCTCTGAAAGCAGTGCATCCTTGCTAACAAAACTCTGGTTGACATAGATACTGGTACCATCCGATTTTCCTCCTTCAATAGCATTTGTCTTACCATATGTCTTTTCAATTTCTTCAAAACAAATATTATCATCATCTTCCTCGTCCTCATCTTGAACCTTTCCATAAAGACTGTAATCCCCACCATTCTGATCCGTTTCACCAACAATAGAGTTATCAGCATCCTCCTCCCCATTTTCCTCCTCCCCATTTTCCTCCTCCCCATTTTGATTTTCATCTGCAACAAACTCATTATCACCAACATCTTCTTCCCATTCACCAGCTTCATCATTATCACCAACATTTTCAAACCATTCACCAGCTTCATCATTATCACCAACATCTTCAAACCATTCACCAGCTTCTTCACTTTTCTCTGAAACCGTTTCCACCTTGCTGCGGCTTGATACACAAAGACATACTCTATGCGTTTTGAGTATCTCGAGCAAGTTTCGAACTTGTCTATCACTTGTAACATGAATGGGAGGACTGCCTGGACCCATCATCATTTCTGCTGGTAATGAGTAGCTAATCTCCACAGTCACTGTTCTCATGTCCAGGTTATAATCTTCTTGAGCCATTGCAACAAGTTCAGCATGTGTTGAATCGTCATTCAATAAAAACAATCTTGATCCTTTGAGATCATCAACCACAAAATCCCAACGGCAATCTTTCAACAACCATTCTCCATAGACTGCTTGTAACTGATGAATCATCTGCAAATATTCAAAATAAAACACATTAGTAAACATATAGAAAATGAAGAAGTTCACTAAACATTGCCGCAGACGACATAGAAGTAAGTCGTCCAGAAGACTTAAAGGTAAGTCGTCTAAAGAGGTCACTTTTGCAATTGAAAATTAAATGGGACGACTTAATTCTAAGTCGTCCGGCTTTGTTAGTTAAAAAAAAAAGTCCAGACGACTTATATATAAGTTGTCTACGAAAAAGGGCTTGTTTTGCATTTGACCGAATCGTGTCAGATCTTTGACTATTGCTGGACGACTTATAATTCAGTCGTCTCTGAGAAAGTTAAAATTTCAATATTTTATTCAAACTAGACGACTTAAACTTAAGTCGTCCTAGGTTAGTTTTGTAATTGAAAAATAAAACTTGAAATTTAACTTTCTCCAGACGACTTAATTGAAAGTCGTCCAGACAGACGACTTAATTTAAGGTCGTCCGGATGAAGCAAGGTTTGACCAGAAAACTTGGGAAAACTTCTGGACGACTTTGCTTTCGTGGACGACTTTAAATTAAGTCGTCTGTCTGGACGACTTACAATTAAGTCGTCTGGAGAAAGTTAAATTTCAAGTTTTTGTTTTTCAATTACAAAACTAACCTAGGACGACTTAAGTTTAAGTCGTCTAGTTTGAATAAAATATTGAAATTTTAACTTTCTCAGAGACGACTGAATTATAAGTCGTCCAGCAATAGTCAAAGATCTGACACGATTCGGTCAAATGCAAAACTAGCCCTTTTTCGTAGACAACTTATATATAAGTCGTCTGGAGTTTTTTTTTTTAACAAACAAAGCCGGACGACTTAGAATGAAGTCTTTCGTTTTGACCAGAAGACTTATCAGTAAGTCTTCTACATACAGATGACTTAAGAGTAAGTCTTCTACGCGAACAGATCTTGAAAAAAATTCAAATTCGTACCTTAAACTAGGTGAGATGACTTCGTTTGCACACAGGGTCTTCTCCAACCACCCAGAATCTCAAACGAAAGCAACCGTAAATCAAAACGAAAGAAATATGGCTCTGTCAACCGTAAAATATTTTGAATCAAAAGCTTGAGTTTTTTGGATGAATATGGAGAGAAAGTGAAATAAATGTTGTTTTTAGTTCATAACAGGTCGTATAACGTTGTTGAACTATTCATTAAAGGGCATTAAAAGCTCCAAACAGGTAGTACAAGGTTGTTGAACTATTCATGGTAGTGGCAATACTGTAAATACTTGAAGATGATGAGGTTGAGACAGTAAAGAAGCCATTTTCGAAAAACCAAAAAAAAAAAAGGTTAATGGCATTTTCGTAGATAAAATGCACGTGTGGGGTGAAAATCTCAAAAAAAAAATGAGTCAAACAGAAAAGGTTAGTTTTCTGTTTGACTCCAAGTTTTGAGTTACTTTTGCAAAAAGGCCTTATTTATTTACATGATATATATCTGTAATATTATATTTGATTAGATTATAATATTTCACTTCATTGTAATAGTTTATAATTCCTTTTATTATTTATAAAAAAATATTATATATTAATTTTTGGTTACCGTTTTTTTCAGTTTTTTTAAAATTTATCTAAATTTGAAATCAGTGACAAAAAAAAAAATCAATAGATCCACTTATTTTTTGTTAGCTTGAATTTGATAAAATTTAAAGTTACTACCCCAAATAGGTTTTTCTCTTTTTTCTTATGATTTTCTAAAAAAATTATAAATTTCTTGTATTTTTAAATCTGTAATATATATATATATATATATATTCACTCTATTTTTATTTGCTGACCAATTTTTCACTATATTATATATATTTACTATATTGTTATATGTAGTAGCATCATATTAGACTATTTCTATGTTTTTCTTTTTTTGTCGACGACCATCTTTATTTTTATTTTATATACATAGAATTTATATTTTATTATGTATTCATAATCAAAAATACTGTGTCTATGTGTTTTTCTTGTTTTTATGCCTAATTATTTAAATATGTATAAGTAGAAAATGTTAGAATACTGTAATATATGAATTAATAATATAAAAAGGAATAAAAAATATTTTAGCATATGATGATAGGCTATCAAGGTGCAATTTATTTTGGAGATTAGTATTGAAATGGATTTGAACTTTTAAAGTCGATTTTTGAATATCTGTAAACTTATACTTTTTTTTGTAACTGTATAAACTTATAATTAGTTTTTGTGGGCTATACAAATTTTTGAAAAGCTAATAACAGTATTTTTTTGTTATAGATTTTTTTTTTTAACTTTCAATTAATTTATTCCATAATCTGCTTAAACCACTAACCTTTTGATACACTTTTGTGCACACATGGGTTAGTGCCATAACCACAAATTAAAGGTCCAAGAATAAATATATGTCTTGAGATGAATAGTTTTCCATATGATATACATACATAATCCAAATTTAGCTGCTTTTTGTTTTGGTTTTGGAATGTAAATTTACATGCTCTTGCTTCCTCCACCTTGAAAAGGCAATGGTGCAGAGACTTGGACTCTTTGTTTCCCCACATTGTTGAAATGCTCAATCTTTTTGAAATGCAAGATTCGATCATATTTTTGTCGTTCCTATAACGCCTAGCAGGTTTAACTACGCCGATTGAGACGGAAGCTGTGTTTTCCTCCCACTGTCCCAACCTGAAAATGTAAACCCATGATAAATAAATATGTCAAATTAAATTGAAGACTTAAAAGAGAGATCTGATCAATTATCTCAATAATTGGCGTAGTGATAGAGATATGGATATCTTCCCCGTTAATGGCTTCCATCATTGTGATGCATCGAAAACTCTCCTTGTTTTGAGCTGGATCTTGGCAAATAGCTATGAATACATCAAGGACTATGTTGCTGGTGTGAGCGTTGAATCCACGTATAAAACCTGCAACAGCAGAGAGCCGGTGAGGTTCTTGAGCATATTGAGCTCCACCAAAGCAGTCACACTCGTTTTCAACACCTTGTTCACGATCGCTCCTCTGATTACTGCCTCACAAACGACTGATTTGCCACGTCCCTCAATCCAGCTCACAGCAGCAGGTTTTTTGCCAAGTCCCTCTACTCTCAATTTACAAAAACTTAATGCAACAGTTAAAATATCACACGAATGAAGCTACAACTTAAACCCAAAAGAAACAAAGGAAGAAAAAATAGAACTCCAAAGCATTTTAGATGGGACTTGCTTCTTTCTCCGGCTTGGGAAGACAAAATTTGACTAAGCATCATTTGTTAATGTTTATAAGCTTCCCTAAACATATATTCCAAATTGGAAAAACAAATCAAATTCGTTTCAACTAATAGACAACAACGACACACACCTTTTAGTATCTTCTGGTGCTCTCTCTTTTTCTGGATTATGATGATTGTCATGGTTTCTCTGGTAATTAGATTAGTTTACAATGAGCCAAAAATACAAAAATGCAAATTTTCCCAATTGGTAAAATATTATAATTGAAAATCGTAACTTTCAAATAAGATTTATGTTTGGCTTAACTTGATACAACGCTTAGATTGATGGAATCTAATTCATCAACTGCAAGAAAAGATGTAGCGAGCGTATTCGCGGGAGGAGAAGCCCGGAGAACCTATTCAACAGAAAAATTGAAATTATCTACAAAAGAGTGAAATAAATATTGAGACTGAAAAAGCAGAATTTGTAGATTTTAAGCCGGAACGATTGATCATGTGTTTGAAGAATGGAACAACCTTAGTTCCCAGATTCTGAGCAACCATACCTCCACCGTCGAAGAACAACGCCAAGCCTTGAAATCGGAGAGCAATATCGATGAGGCAGCCATTAGACAGGAACTGAGAAGATGATGCTATAGGGCTGAATCATTATCTTTTTATAGGTGAGAATTACCGCTTGTATGAAGGATAAGAATCGTTGAATGCAAGATCGTGGTTGTAGTGCACATGAAGACTTAATCTTTCATTAATGACTTTCAATCAATTTGATTTGTAACGGTCCAGAGGTTAAGAATAGAGACCGAAACGACAAGAACATGCACAACCGACTTGGATATTTCTGAAAAAGCGTCAACACCGAGTAATCGCCATCGGTTGTATACGAAATCAGACCTTCGATGATCATATGAACCCAAAAAATGTGAGTCAAGAATAAAATGTTGTCACGACGGGCCCATCATTCTATGGATATCGGGCCATCATTTAAATTTTTTGGGTCTTTAATTTCAACAAAAATTAAAATCCACTATCATTATCATTAGCTACTCTTCGAGAAAATATGAGATGATTAATTTAAAGATGCCACATGGAGATTTTTGTCCACCCCTTCTTGATGATGTGGCAGCATGAGAAGGGAGAGAAGTCTCCTTTATTATTATAGATATGTCTCTTCTTGAAAAAGAAATGACAAATATTAAAACAAACACCATGTTTGTTCGTTGTTCAACAAATACCACATGTTTAGAACTGCTACTACATCAAAAGAGGCTGTTCTGTGTGAACGACAAGCTCAGATCTTGTGCTATTGGCGACAGCAGCGTCTAGTTGATGTTGGGACAGCTGATTCTAAGCTATTGTCAGTATGTGCAGAATTTAGCAGGGGACGATGATACACAAATACATACACGTTTATCATGCTGAAGCTGGAAGTTATATGGTTGCAGGGTTCGTTAAACCTTTGACTTCTGGTTCTAGTAATTGCTCGTTGATTCTGCTTTCTCTTCATGTTTTGATGCTAAACCATAGAATTAGGAAGATGTATTATGTTTCCGCTGCGACTAAAAAAGATCCAGTGATGCTTTACCAGAAGCACTTTGGAAAGTGAATGTATTGTGACAGGGTCAAATTGTGTTCTTTTGCTGCTAGTATTTTGGTCATATTTTTGGGGTTTGAGATGCAAGCAAATGGTTCTTACTCATGTGAAGATGCTCTGGTTAATAATCTGCTGAAAATATAAGGTTCAAAGCTGGAAGCACTGTTATGGGTTATCAAGAAGTTGCAGTTATTAGTGATTGTGTTGAGTGAAGTATTCGTAGGAGATCATGGAGTTAACTGAAGCTGAGCAATCCAGGAGAACTAAAGACGAGCTTCACGGCATATTTGTTTATGAAAATAGCATGGATTTAAGTTAAAATCTTCACAGCATGAATTTCAGTTCCGCGTCGAAAGGTTTCAATGACACAAGTGAATGGAGGACGGCATGGAGCAGAGAGTTAAGGGACAATGACTCAAAGAGCATGCATGTGTAGTTTTTTTGTTATGAGTGTGTACTCAAGCAGATGGTATGATGCAATGATACGTGATGAGAGATGCAAGGGGAGCGTATGATATGTGTGATTGCTTTCAAGGTTGAGCTCATCGAGTTGCCACACTCAAATAAAAAAAGGGGAGTGTTGACTGATTTTAGAAGCTATTGAACAGAACAAGCATCAGCAGTGGTGTTTTGAGAATTCAGCTTACGGGGACTTGAATGAAATGTCATGGATGGGAAGTGTTTGTTTGTTTGTTAACTAAGTGCTGAGGGATGAGTAGTAAGGGAAAAGAGTTACGTGGGTTTCAAGAGTATTAGAAGATGCAAATGGATTTTACAGTGGAAGCCTCTGGCCAGGTTTCACCTAACAGAAAAACGACTCCGTTCTGATTTTCATAAAATGGCCTCTTTTCTCTTTGTAGAATCGGAATCGATCTCTCCTCCAGAACCCTAAATCAGAAATCGATGGCGTCCTTCGCTCGCCGAGCAATGAGACTAGCTCAGATTCCATCTGCACGTGTGCCCGCCTCTGTTTGTCAGCGTCGCGGTCTCGCCGGCGCCGCTGGTATTTTCTTCCGATATTTGCTTATAGATCTAATGATTGTGTGGGTTCGTAATTTCTTTGTCATATTCCACCATTTTGATTGATTGTTTTCCACTGAATGAGAATGAGAATAAGAATGTTGCAGGATCATCTACCAAGGTTGATTTCTGGAAACAGCCCACGAATCCAGGAAACTGGAAAGAGGAGCATGTACGTTTCATATCTCCTCTCCTCTTCTGTGTGTTTTATAGATTCCTGTCGAAAACCAAATCTGCAGTTTGTTCTTATTTCGCTCTCTGGCTGGGGCTTGCTTTTCTACAGTGGATACAAACTCTTCACCGGCGGTCAAGTAGAGGTAATTGCTTTCTTTTCCTCCTTAACAAACAAAGCAATGAATTATATTTTGATCATCTTTTGCAGAAGCCTGCACAATGAATTATCACTGGGAAAAGACAAGATAGCTCTCCTCCTTCCTTTCAGCACCCTTTGACAATCTTTGTTCGCTTTCTTTTCAAATAATATATGCATCAAACTCTTTTGAGATCCTACTCATGTCTCCAATGGATGATCCCTGGCTGTTTTGCATTTCATAATTCCCCTTATACTTTGAAACATATCTCAACATTTTAGCATTGTGATATGCTTTGGATCATTCTAATTGTATGGTAGTTTTTTTGTTCACATGTGTCTTACGCCTTCCCTCCAAGTAGAGATTACAAATCAGTCCCTTGTTCATCATTAGTTGCTACATCTCTTGCCACCATGTTTGACTGACCCTAGTTTCTCTTGACATGGTTTTAAGAGGCATGTACTTGCTTTAAAAGCATAACTCTTTCTGTTTGTATTTGAATTCTACACAACAAAGCTATATAATTAAAAGGCGAATCCAGCAGCCATCATACAAGAATTGCAAAAGATTTTGCTGAAGAATTTAAGTAAAAGTTTAGAGAAATGAAGTCAAATGGGTTTGGTGTTGGTGGTGAAGTCGAGGCAAGTCTGGCAGCTACAATCAGAGAAACGGCAGAGGTTGCAGCCGAAGCAGACGCAAGAAGTGCAGCCTTTGCAAGACGGAGTACGAGTGCAACCTCTGTAAACTTTCCTGCTCACTCTCTCTTCCTCCTCGTCACATGTTATCCTGCACAACCACCATTCCAAACGGATTCAATTAGTCATTCTCTATTATACATGATCATATGAAGTATTATAAACAACAAAGTCCCACTTGTGGTATGGGTAATCGCAGCACTTCCAATTGGGATCAGCCAAGGCATCATGGTGCTTCCGGCATTCCCCTCTGCTCCTCAACCTGAACCTCCTCTCCTTACCACATCTGCTGCATCCAACAAACTCATCCCGATGAATCACTTTGGATTCGTTGGAGTTAGTCTTCAATGTTTGGTTGTAATATCTGAGCAGCACTGTCTTTGAAAGCGGAACTTTGTCTCCCTCAATGAACACCCACACGTTGTTCCTCCAGTTTCTAGAGGTTTCTCTCTCAGAATGCTTCTCAAAGGCAGCAGGCGATAACTTGTCTACGATGGTCATAAAATCAAATCTGTCAAGATGATCACTTTTGGGAAAGAAAAGTTGAACTGAAGCCGGGAGATACAGTATAAAAGAAAAGATTAGGGCAGATTATTCCTGAAACATATGGTATCATCAAAAAGCAAAGCTAAAAGAGGCCAAACAAAAGATATGAAGATTCATCCAACTAAAAGGAAAACAAAGTTTCGGCGCATCAACTCACGGAAATATTTTTATAAACGGGCGATCCCACGCGTGTTCACATGTAACATGCACTAAGCTAAAAGCATCAAAAGAAGAAGAGACCTTCATGGCAAGCGGGAGTGCACTGGCAAGTGATTTGAAGGTCTCCACCTGAGAAAACCCTAAGCCTAGCAATGGCGTCTCCGTAACGGTGGCTCGTGCAGCCACACATCACCTCCACGTAATCATCTCCCACAATGACCCCACTAATCTCTTGCAGCTCCTCTTCGCTGAACAAGGTCTTCTTCGACCCGCATTCTCTCTCCATCCCCAATCTACGATCTCCTACTAAAAGTATCGTATTGTGAATGATGATAGTACATATTTATATAGGATGTAAGAGCCATAACTCTCTAGGGACAAAAAGGTAATTTGACATATGAGTAGAAGAGAGAAAAAAGGCCTAGAGGAGGTTAGCATAGATCTGAAATTTCATATCCAAATATCTCCAAAAGGTTACATGCAATACAGCTTTTGCATTTGGGAGTAAAACAAAAAAGAGAGAGAGAGAGAGAGACTTTGAAGGTCCTTTGTATTAGGTTTTAGAGGGCTTTGAAAGAAAGAAAGAAACTCTCTAATACAGACAGACGCAGATGATGGGATTGTGTTGGCGGATGCGAATTAGGTGGCCAAAGTAAAAACAAGAGAGCCGTGGGGCATGGAAATTGTGATTCTTCTTTTGTTTTTCATTAGTTAATTTTTATGTAGATTTTATCTTCTTTTAATTTTTATATTTAAATAACATATATATACACATATGTAACGTACATGCTTAGATGTGTTGTACTCTGTAATCTTATTGATTGTCAGGTAATTTGTTTGACTGCAGAACAGAGGAGGCTGTTTTCTCAACCCTAGTTAAACGCTTTTCTAATTGCAATTTCACCCAGATAAATAAAAATAGTAAGTAATTACCTCTTTGCACACAAAAAGGGTAAGTAATTACCTCTTTTCTTTGAGCCCTCTTATGTAAAGTGCTTTTTTTTGTTCTTTCAGTTGGCTATATATCTGTGTCCCTATTCTCCAATGTCTCCATCTTTATATGTTATACACATATGTGAATTTAATGCTCAGGACCAAGTTGGCATTAATAGGAAATCTCATTTATTTGAATTAAGGAACTTGGTAATGTTTCCAAATTAAGAAACAGAGTTTCTGGACTAAGTATCTCATGCAATGTTTTTAGACCTCTTCCGTCTTTGGAACCTACTAAGTTTAGCCTGGCTTAACATTGACATCCACGTTTGATGATTTCCAATGTCAATGAAAGTTGTTGTAACTGTTGAATTTTACAGCTGGCCAAACTTTAATTTGTCATTGTCAAATGTTATTATGTATGTATAGGCATGTTATGCTAGCTACATCATGAGTTGGCCTTACCGCCTCCATCGTATGTAACGTGAGTTATTATTGCGAAGCCAACAAAAGAATTCATGTTAGTTACGAGCCGCACCAAACTCCACCTCATCCACGTTTTTGCTTCTAAAGACCTTTGACCTCCATCTTTATCTACATATTTAAAGAGGTTATATGTGAAAATGTCTTTTCCTTTTCAAAAATCATGAAATGATGATATATAGACCACACTTATAGATACGGATTTTATTAGGAGGAATATGTATTGCCTTCACATTCGGGATTATCTATCTACATAGAGTTATATATATATATATATATATATATATAGATAAGTCCTAATTACCCTTATCATCTAAGGTATATAAACAAGAGCAATTGCTCGATGTAATGATAAGTTAATAGTTTCAGTCTCTTCTTTACCTTACAGGATTTGAAGGACAGAGATCTCAACTACTACTACATCGTCACATGTAACTTTAGATATCTATTAACCCATTTGTTCGATGACTTGCATGCATTGCCAATTTGCTATACACTTGAGCAACTGTGGAAACACACAAAAGGTATAAAGCGCAAGAGATCAGCTTTAAGAACAATAAGGCAAACGGCAGGGCATCCCTCGCACAATCATCGCTTTGAGACAAACCACCAATGATGGGATTTGATCTTTTTGCCGCTTACCATATGAACTAATATCATATTCTATCCTTTCATTTATTTTAATCTCTGCTAATTTCAATCTAGAGTCATGATAATAACAATACAGAATACACACAACCGCAAAAGAAGAAGATATGTATATGATGGGCGTGGGAATGACAACATCATATTGTTTTTTGAGTTTATGGTCAAGTGTATCAAGCTACTTTAAAAGGCCATGTATTCGAAACTCAGTGACACTACTTTTTTTTAAAAATAAAAACTTTAAAGTTTCTAATTTTGGCAAACTTAACTTATGTATGATATGAATTTTTGATGAGCAAGTCCTTGTATCGTTGAGTGATCTGGTCGGCTGAATAGTCGGTATAATACCCTTTTCCCACAGACAGACCTTCCTCTCTGCCAAGCCTCTCGATCAGTCCTTGAACTTCCAATCCTCCGACTTGGCTTGGATTCAGCAAGTTACAGGCGACCCCTATGAACCCCGCCCCGTGCACTAGAGCCATTGTCTGCACCGAAGCCAAGCCCCCTCCTCTCTCGGTCACCTTCCTCGCCATTCTCCTCACTGCCTTGAGATCAGTTGACATGACTGACACATTGTAGTTCTGACACACCGGCACGCACCCCTTTGGCTTTGCTCACCTCTTGTGGCCCTGCGTCTGGCTTCACAGGCACCACCTCCAGCTCCAACCCACCTACCCATTCATGTCCCAATCTGGTCCCAATCTGTTGGCCTGAAGTACCCCAGCTTCCTTCTTATCGAATCCAGGGTGCAGTGCTCCTCTTGTGCTGCTCCATATAGATATGTACGAACTGCACCGAGGTTATTCCCACATATCAGCAATGATCAAAAATTACAAAACAACTCCAGCATACAAGCGAAGAATTTTGCTGCTCTTAGCTTGATGGCTTTCTTTTTATATTTGAAAATTCAAAAGAGTACAACTGAGATCCTCTTTCAAAGCAAGCACTAACCTCTGAGAATGGAGCCAATATTCATTACCAAGGAAGTGGCAACGGCAGGTCAAGAGACAAAGGGTGAAAGCATAAGTGGTCAACCACTCCAAGCCGGGGATGGGATCCACAATGCAACTGGAGGTTGATTGTGTGAAGAGCAGTCTTGACCATAGCGAAGACAACGTTAATCAGGGGAGAAGATGATGACCCCTCCTCGTGAGCTAGGGTGGATACAAGAGTGTAACCGACCCTGCCAGTAAGCAGCGTCTTCAAACTTGTTGACGATTGCGGCTGGTGGAAAAGGCTTTGCAGCTCTCTCAATGGCTTCAAGGGCTGTCTTATTGCGTGCTTCAGAAATGTAAACCTTGCAACAATCAAGCATTTCTCTCCTCAATATCTCCTCCTATACACAAATAAATAAATGTGAGTTAGTTACTACTACTACTACTACATGTCCATGGTGGCTAAAAGAGAGAAAGAAAGAAGCTGTAATATTATGCACCACTCTTAATTATGTGACCAGCAATCACACATGTCCAGAAAAAAGGATAAACCAATAAAAAACAAGCTAATATTGTTTGTGTCTGAATAAAAAAAAATGAATACAAATACAATACATGCAAGAGAGTCTGTCTTGTTAGAAGTCGAGATTGGAGGAGGGGTTGGGGTATCCCTTGTACACCAATAGTTTCTTGGATATGCCGAGAGATGCGCATATGATGTTGAATTTGACCCTGAGATCATCCTTGATCTCGTCTTTGCTTTCGTCCTCGGGATCCAGCACGGGGAACTTATCGAGCAAGGCTTGGAAGTCATGGAGATGCTTGTGGAGCTGAGGAGACAAGTGAACAAGGAGAGCAGGAGAGTTCCAGAGGGAAGAGCAACCTTTGTAGAAACCGAGCAGCTCGCCTGTCTCGAACCCAAGTTTCAAACCCAGATGACGAGCGTCTTCCCTACCCGACACAACACCCGCTTCGTAACCCTGTTCGAAGCCTTGTTGTATGTGTGTTTCCTCTAGTCGCAATATACAATCGAAGAGGTCTTCCTTCACATCCGAATTCATCATCCTATATGATCTCGGGTTGCTTTGGCAATTAACAGAACGTAAATCAAACTGCACGAAAGAGAGACAAACACAAGAACTCACCAATTGATGAAAGAGCAGCAGAATCGGAGACGAGGTTTCAAATTTAGTTTAGGGTAAGGAAGAAGATGGAACGATGGATGAGGAGGTTCCTTTTGGGTCTGTAAATTAGCGGCCCAACATAACTGGGCCGTCTTCAGTGTTTTCTCTTCCAAACATGAGATTCCAAGCGAGAGAGATCAGAGAGCATTCAATAGCAAAAAGCAAGTAGACGGTGTGGTGACTTTTGATATATTCATTGCTTTCATTCCCTTACTTCATGTGGCTTTCTTATTCTTCTTTTAAATTTTCTTACCAACCTCGTGTTCTGCAGAGTTCAGTTGCGAAAGGAGAATGCATGTCATCCATCTCAATTGTTTTATAGATTATTAGTAGCTGAATAACAAACAATAAGGGTCTCTAGAGTACTAGGCAATCAAGCGCTACATACAATGGCAAGTAGCTTGATTCGTTACAACAAACAAATCTGAGTTAAACAAGATGAAGAAGACGTTGGACTTGGGTGTTTCATCAGTCATCGCTCATCAGTGGTAAGATTTGAGCACGGCGCCACAGAAGTGACAGACGATGGCCTTCCAAGCTTTGCGGTAAAAGGGGACCCCACAGAATCTAGTAGAGGTTTTCATGTCCGCCACCACTGCTCCTCCTCCGCATCTTGAGCATAAACCGGCGGCCTGCTTCCTCCCCCGGACTTGCTTCCTCTGGTCGACAAGGAAACAGAAGATGGCCATATCCTGTTCCTCTTTTTTCGCTCTCACTCCACAGTGAATAAATGTTTTTGTGTTAAGACTTTGTAACGACCGTGACCCTATATCCCTCTAAACCAATATTGGTTTACTTCAAATTATAATTGTCTTTAAAACCAAACGAGGCGTATTTTTCTTTTATTATTAATCGTATATATATATATATATATATATTTCTATACCTATCTATACTCGTGTATCTTTCTCTAAAATCTAAAGTCGTGAGCCGTCACTTCTCAAAACAGCCATGCCATGATCCATCTTCCCCATCATCTCCTTTCTCATACTCTCTATATTGTTTCTTGTCTCTCTCGTTCTTCTTCTCCTCTCCTCATATTCCAACCTTGCAGACGTTGTTGTCGTAAGTAGAGGAGGATCATCGCCGACGTTAACATGCCATCACGGGAGCCACCGCCATGCCATTGGCAAATCCATGCTATCTTAGATCCATCGTCGTTGCCATGTGTCTGGTTTGCACCGGATCCGTATGCGTGGGACATGGAGAAGAGACGAGTGAAGCCTGAGCAACCGCGTCTCACCACCACCGCGCTGATTCACACAACCATCAACGGTGAGCCATTGGTGAGCCAGTCATGTCACCGGAGTTGTAGATCGAGAAGGTTAAGTGCTTCTCTTATTTGTTTCTTGTGCTGCAAGCAATGTCCCATCATTTTTATTTCTTTTTGTAATAGAGTTTTCCATAATTTATTGTGCTTTGGTACGTGTGGTTACTTGGACGTAACCGACACTACAACTCACTTTCACTCATGTTCTATCATGCCCGTTCATGAATTTGACTTGTCCTGTGATTGCTTAAACATGCACCAAAACTGGTTCAAGCCCAAACCAACCGAAGAACCAGCCTTTTGAAACGGGGGAATCTAGATCGAATCCTATTAGACGATGCATATTCTTCCCAAGAATTTACCGATCATCTCTGATATTGGCAAAGGTGAGGGTCTATTCCGTAAATCCCGTTACTAGTGTAGAATTCTTTCTATTGTTGTTTAGTTTCGAAACATGTTCCGTCTGATTGAATCGAGTCTTGTGTGATAGTTAAGATTCAATGTAAACTGGAATTAGGGGTCTAGATGATTCAGCTTGATATGGATTGAGTGATTAAATGATGTTATATATATATACATATACATAGATATGAGTAGGGACTATGTGTGGAGAGCGGCTGTTCAGAGAAATCTGGATTAGCAACGCTTATGAGGACGGATGTTCAGAGAGATCTGGATTAGCAACGCTTATGAGGGCGGGGGTTCAGAGACATCCGGGCTATCGACGCATATTGAGGGTGGGGGCTTAGAGACGTCTGGGCTATCGACGCATATTTGTGTGGGGCGTGGTGCAGAGATGTTTGCATTCGACGCTTATTGGTTACGGGCGGGGGTCCAGAGATGTTTGGGCTAGCGACGCTTATTATGATGTCGTATATCCGTATGAGGAGAATGCGGGGTGTATGAGCTAGTTATGCACTATCAACGCATTGTTTGTTTTGTGTGATGCTTTAGGTGTCGTGTTTGTTCATGCTAGAGTTAAACTTCCATAGTGGGAGTTCTATTTATTTAGTCAGTGGTTTGTGTGTCTAGAATCCCATACCTCACTGGATGACTCTCCTGTTGCTCACCCCTCTTTCTTCCCCTTTCAGGTGAGCATGACGAGTAGTCGGATATGTGGACGGTTTGGTGTCTTTGGGATCGTCGTATTTATATCGGTTTTCATTCGGTTTTATACGAATTTTCGATATAAATTATTCTGGTTATTAAATGTAAAAAATGATTTATCTTGTGTATATTTTATTTCTGTTTTTAAATTTAAAAATGATTTATCCCACTTTTATTTTATTAAATATTTTAATATATGTTATTTGATATTTATATAAATCGGTTTAATTCGATTTTGTACTGGTAGTAGCACGTTGTTCTCAAGAGAAGAGGAGACGGGTGTTACAATTAATTGTAACATCCCGAGTTGTGATATGTGAAAAAGGCTTAAGAGAATTGATTTGGCTATCTATGTCACCAAAGTTGACTTACCTTTTCCGTCACACATCCGTTTAGAACTCCATGGTTAAGCGTGCTTATGCTGGAGTAGTGAAAGGATGGGTGACTTATCGGGAAGTAATTCGCGATACCGTGCGAGTGAGGCCAAAACATGGGAAAAAGTCGGATGGTGATTGCAAGGTCAGTAAACAATGATTTCGAGCCTTGGAAAATTAACGACCGACCGTCGGATGGGATGGGGCCCACGGGCCGAGAGAGCGGACGTGGGTGGCCCATTAGCCGTGGGCGGTCGGGGCGTTATAGACTTGTTCAGGTCTTCAAGTTGAAGGGGGAGGGTAAGTGTCTTAAATAGAGCATTTTTGCGAGTTTACTCGACCACTTGGACTAAATCGCCTCGTGTCACATAGGAATACAATTGTCTCGCTGACTTCCCTTGCTCTCGTTGACTTTTTTTATTTCCCACATGTCAAAACTTGCATTCAATCATTTATAATCAACACTTCTGAAACATTATATCATCATCTTCTTCTTACCACACTCTCAACTGCCTGACTACTTAACACGACACCAGAGCCAGAGAACGCTCATGTCCCCCCATTACCTATACCCATTGATTTTTCTCATTTTTTGAACCGGAATGATAGATAGCTTTATCGTCTAAGGTTACCCATTGGGGAGATATGGACCAAACAGTATTTATGAAATCAGAACTTTGGGGGTTTCTTTAAATAAAGTAATCAGAATACGGTTAAGAAGAAATCAAAAGTTTTGGTTACACTTAGTTAAATAAAGCAAAAAAGGACTAAAAGGAATGGATCCGTTTGTATGTTATCTTCAGGGTTACGACTCAAGGGTGTGTGTGTGGTCAGAGAGCTGCCATCATCGCTCGTCTTGTTGCCTCCTGCTTCATCTCTGCAGCTTTACCGCTCCCCCTGAAGTACATGTACACTTGCTGTTCCCACAAAAGAAACAAGTTTAGTGCTTCCTTCTTTTGTTTTTGCATTTTACTTATCCCAAGATAATTAATTAATTGATTTAGGAGAGAGGGAGGCAACCTGAATAACCCAGATGCTCACGAGTGACTCGAGGCAGAAGAATCCAAACCCAATGAAGTAGAATATCTGCCACCGAAACTCAAAAGTAGTCAACCACATCAGTTTTAAAGATATTGGCTATATCTAATGCTTTCAACTTACCCCAACCAATATGTTCCCGCTCAACACATCAATCGCCGGCAAAATTCCCCTGCATAGCACATCAATCATAATTCCAATTCAGTTTACTGTTACCTCTTTCTTTCCTGTGTGTTTAGAAATTAATTAGCTACTTACGTCAACGATTTCCCCTTGAAGATGATTGGAGGAGCCACCGCGGCGAATACACAAAACCCTATGTGAAACTGCATTTTTTTATTCAAGTCTTTTTACTATCATTTCCTCTTCCTCCTTTGGATGTGT
The DNA here is from genome assembly GCA_905132885.1 of Moricandia moricandioides. Taxonomy (NCBI): domain Eukaryota; kingdom Viridiplantae; phylum Streptophyta; class Magnoliopsida; order Brassicales; family Brassicaceae; genus Moricandia; species Moricandia moricandioides. Next base: position 12,760 of record CAJHQQ010004348.1, on the reverse strand, counting down.
CCAAACTATCCAAAAAGGTATCACTAAATCGAATGAAAAACTCACCAGATACGTGAAGAAAAACCACCCAAACTTCAGAGCACTATCAGTCCTGCACACAACCAATGCAAGTTTTAAAAGTTGCTATCCCTTACCATTTACTCTTTACTAACATACTATCTGGTAGTTTTTGCCTCTCTCTTTTCTCTTTGTAAAACAAGGAACACACACACAGCAGCAGCAGCAGATAGAGTACAGTATTCTAAAAGAATAATCTTAAGTGGCATGGATACGCCATATACCTCATGGCACGGTAAAGAGGTCGATACCACATCACATATGCTCCCGGAACCCCCGATATGAAATAGATTATAGCGAGAAACCATATCGTTGGACCTACACCCAAAAGAAAAGCGAGTCAGCAGATTAGCATCATACAAGCTCAATCTGCTAGGCAACTGTTCCAAGACTAACCTTCTCCCTTAATCCACGCGGTGGTGACTGCAACAATGTTCCATAACAGGCACACCACAAGACCTGTGAAACAGAGGTAGAAAATATTGTTACTAGAATTCAAGAAAATCAACCTCTTTTCCAATGGCAGATTGTGAGAACACATACCCAGCAACGATGTGAATGCAACATATTGGATTCTCTGGAGATGGATGGGTATCTCATTAGAAATGTCATGATGGATGAGAGGAAAAAACGGTGGCCAGTTTTTGTCTTCTATCACAATCCCGGCTACCAAAATGAAGACGACAACATGAGCGTTTCACGTGGAACAAAATGCTAGGTTCCTAAAAAGATAGATAAGATACCCTGTGCTATAGCATCCTCTTTCCGCTTGAGCTCCTAAACAATAGTAACACCAAAGATTTTAAAAAGATGTTACTTGAAAGGTTGTGGCTGTAAACCAAGCTTAACATAATAGATAATAGGAGAAGAATGAGAGAGTAGCAACGCTTTACGCATTCAAAAATGATTTAAAGCCAAATCCAATCACACTGATTGATTACCTGCTCCCGTCTCTTCAATTCAGTTTCTTTGGCCTGGAGTTCCTTCTCCTTAGCTTTCAGATCCTACAAAGTTTAGTTCGTCTCAGGGATTATTGTGAGCATATAATCTGGCAGTAGAAAATACATACCTTCCCAGAGTCTAGAGGAATATCAGTTGTGGCACCACCACGGTCATACTGTGACGTTGCAGCTGGAACAGTTGAAGGATTCTGAAATTCGAGTACAAGAAAAGAGGGTGAAGAAGAGATCTTAACAGGAAAACGAAGGGTAAATGTGGAGTTAAGTAGATTCTCATCCACATTATAAGCATCAATTCTTAACCAAATTCTACCGCAAAAGACAAAACGCATTGAAAAAGAAGATACAATATCATTTGTTACATGTATTGTAGAATGATCGAACCATTTATGAAGATCCGAACAAACACATCAGTATGAAAAAAAAAGCATCTGCATAAATAAATCAATCGATTGACTATGTTCCGGATTCCTTGTGGATCCCAGAAATTGGAGTATTCACTAACGTTATGGTGTACTTAAATCACACTTGTATCTAAGAAACCAAAGATGATACAAGGCAGATCTAACATTGCGATTCCACACGACTATTGTTTTTTTTTTTACAAAAGGGAATCCCTATAGATGTAGTCGAGGAGACAGAATCATCAAATTACCGCAAAAGGATTAACCTCGCCGTCGTCAAAGGAAGGGGACTCGTAGCGAGACATTGCACCACCGTACTCAGCAGATCCAATCTACAGAGACGATTTGGAAGAAGTAAGAAAGGGTAATGCGTTTCCTTTTCATTTCCTTCTCTCCGCGTCAAGGAAAGGCTAAGTCTCACTCCCAAACCGGTTTCCTGAACCAGATATAACCAAGAAAATTGTCTCATCATTCATTGCTTAAGAGATATTTCACGATTCACAAATATATGTAGTCCAAAAACAAATCTTTTTTGCTATTATATTTAACAGGTAGAAATCAAATCTTACACGTCTAAGCCAGAAAAAAACATACTCCTTTAGAGTTATAAGTCAGCAAGATAAACTGTAAACATAACTCCCTAGAAACCAAGATGGTAACAACATAGATCATATAACTCAAGGCAAAAGGAAGACTCTTTGATCGTCTGTGATTGTAAAGCTGAAACTTTCACGCTTTGTCCAAATTTTATATCTCCTCATTTCACTTTTTTTTTTGTGTGTGTGTATAGCTTGCTGATCCACGTCCTTGTGGTAGTATATAAAGCTTGAGTTGGTTGTACAAACTGAACCCATTACCCGATCCGTATGATCCTTCCATTGTCGATGAAGCATTGGAAACTATAGTTGTCAGGTTGCCACATTTGTTCTATTAATTTTCTTCTTTTTTTTTTTTTGCATTGGTGCTTCGAGAAGCTCTCTGACTAAGTATAATCTGCAACAGAGAGACGTCACGCGGTGGCTTGTCAGTTAACAGAAAAAGAGCAGAAAGAGGTCTTTATCAACTCAAGGTTCGTCTTTTTAACCTTAACCTTGTGATGCATTTTGAGAGATCCAATTGCCGAACCCTTATCATTGGACGTGCTTTTGTTGCAGATAGAGGTTGTGGAAATAGTGTCTGATGGATCAAGTGGAAATAAGATAAGTTCGAGTACCCTGAGGAAGTTAAGAGGCAGAGAAAGCCGATAACAAAAACTACATACAAAAGAACAAGAAGCATCATGAAGTTGAACTAGTCATATATATATATAATCAACCTTGTTTGCAAGTTTTATTGCAACA
>CAJHQQ010004348.1:0-5000 GCA_905132885.1 Moricandia moricandioides | reverse complement strand
GATTGAGTCCAAATCAAGATCTGTACAATCCGTTATTCATTTCTGGTCTGAATTAGAATTCTCAAGGAAGAACATTTCTTAATTCTCCACACACTCGCGAAAAAAATAACTGGAACACACTCGGTAAATGTGGATACCATTTCTTCATCATAATTCCGTATGATATTGATTCAATATCAGGCGTTATTATCCACTGATTATTATGGATAGTCCAATAATAAAAAGTGCTTTCTTAATCGTGATTTACAATTTCTGTTTGAGGTAGAATCAAGAAGAAATAATGTAAAATGTCCCAACAGACTCGTTAAACTGGAATCTACTGCGCGTGTAAAAGTGGGATAACTTTTTCATTCACAGCTCTTATGACTTGATTCAATCTTAAGGTGATTATCCAGCTGATTTTATGGGTCCAAAATCAGCTTTTACATGTGATCATCTGTTTGATGTGAATCAGGTAAGAAATTGCAAAATATCCAAAAAGGGTAAACTGGAATCCACTTCGGTTTAATAAAGTAGGTTATCACTTCTTCTCTTAAATTTCATAACTTCCTCTTATGATATTGGTTTCAATCTTCGAGGGAGGTTATTTTATAAATCTGATTTTATGAGTCCAAATCAAGCTTCTACATCGTATTCACTCTCTCTTCTCGAAATAGAATCAAAGATGTCAAAATAATTGGCTCTTAAACTCTTCCACTAAACAGGGGTAACTTGAATGCACTTTACAGTTAAAAGTGGTAGATACACTTCTTCATCATAACCGCTGCCATATATTCTATGTATTCAAACTCATGGGTGGATATTTTATAAACTGTTGATTTTATGAGTCCACATAAATGACATCATTCAAGGCTAACATTCGTATGAAAAATTTCATTTCTAGGTTTGATTTAGCATCACAAGGAAAGAAATCTAAAAAGAAAAATTGGCTCAACATACTCCTAAAACAACGAATGGTGAGCTGGAATCTACTATACGAGTACAAGTAAGATGGGATAAATTCCTTTCATCACTTAACTCCTAGATTATTGATTCATATATAGTTCAGAGATTCACTGGTAGATTTCATCCAGCAGATTTATGAGTCCAAATGAAGCTTCTTTCATCCGTGTATTCATCTTTTGGATTAGTATCAAAGAATGAAAGATGGCAAATATCCAAACATGGTAAACTGGATCACTTCGGTTAAAAGTGGGATATCTTCAATTGCACAAACTCCTTAATGATAGCTTGATTAAATATAAGGCTATTATCCACTTGATTTAATGTGGCCAAATTCCATACCCTTATTTTAACATCGTTGATCATTTCTGGTTTTTGATTTAGAATTACAAGAAGCATTTGCAAAATCTCCAAACAGCACTCGGTCTTTAAAACTGTGACATATTCACTTCGGTTAAAGTGGATAACTTCTTCTATTCAAATATATTCAAACTCCTCCATCTGTATTGATGTAATATTCAACTTTAGAGGTGAATTATTCCACTTGAGTTTTTATGAGGTCCAAATTCAAGCTTCTATACATGTTATTTCATTCTGGTGATGAGTAAAGCTCAAGGTCAATATAAATTTGCAAAACTCTCCAAACAAGAATGAAAACTGAAATTTCACTTCTCGGCTATTAAAAAATATAAGTAGGAGTGGCTTATACATCCTTTCAGTCATAACTCCTTACAATGATATTGATCTTCAATCTTTCCAGATGTTGATTATAATTCACCTTTTGATTTATGATGTCCAAATCAAGCTCTGGTGCTTTTTGACAATCTAGTTATACTTATCTCTGTAAGTTAATTAGAATCAAAAAGAAATATAAGACAAATCCAAAACAGAGAGAGAAAAATTGGACACTTCGGTTAAAGTGGTTGTAAACTTCATTCATACCATAACTTACTATTGAACATTGATTTATCTCAGAAGGTATTATCCACTGATTTATGGAGTCCAAATCAAGCTTCTTACATTCGTGATTCATTCTGGTTGATATAGATCAAGAAGAATTGCTAAATCTCCCAAACAGGGTTTAAAACGAATCACTTCGGTAAAGGGGATAACTTCTTACATCTTAACTCCTATGATATGATTCATTCTTCAAGGTTGATTATCCACTGATTTCATGAGTCCAAATCAATCTTCTTACATCTGATTCATTCTGGTTGGATTAGAATCAAGAAGAAATTGTCAAAAATCTCCATAACAGTGTAAACCTGGAATCACTTCGTTTAAAAGTGGGATAACTTCTTACATCTAACTCCTCATGACAAGTGATTCAACTTAAGGGGTGATTATCCACTGATTTATGAGACATATCAGCTTTACATACGTGTTTCATTCTGGTTTTATTTAGAAATCAAGAAGAATTACAAAATTCTCCAAACAGTGGTAAACTCGAATCACTTCGGTTAAAAAGTGAGGATAACTTTTCATCAGAACTCCTAGATATGATTAATTCAGGGTGATTATCCACCTTGATTTATGAGTCCAAATCAAGCTTCTTACATCTCATTCTGGTTGATTAGAATCAAGAGAAAATGCACAGCTCTCCAAACAGGTAAACTGGAATCACCTTTTTAAGGTTTAAAAAGGTAGGATACTTCGTTCATCATGTAACTCCTATGGATATTGATTCAAACATTCAGGCGGTGATTATAATCATGATTTGATGAGTCCAAGATCAAGCTCTTACAGTCGTGATTCATTCTGGTTTAATTAGAATCAGAAGACGTCACGAAATTGCTCAAAATCTCCAAACAGGGGTAAATGAGAATACAACTTTATCTTGATGTTTAGAATGTTGGTTGATATAAAACTCTCTTCATCATAACTACTTCGATCGAACATCATTTGAATACCATTCTTCTCAGTGTGATGATTTATTGAACTTCCTCGGTATTTTTGGATCCAGAATTCAAGATCCTTTCCACGATCCCACTGGGTATCTAAATTCTTGGATGATGTTAGATAAGAAACAAAGAGAGAAATTGAATCAAAAACTCTTCCCTCAAACATGATCTTCATTTTTTTCGGCATGGGTAATAAACTTGGTGACCATCACTTTTAGTCGAAGGGTGATTCAGTATAAAGAGACTCAGTGAGATAACTTCTTCATTCATAACTCCTATTGATCATTGATTCAAACGATTCGATGGATTGGATTATCGCAATATTGATTATTGATTCCAATATCTTCACAGGATCTTATACATCGTTAACTTCATTCTGACTGTGAGTATGTTGGATTTAGAATGCAATCCGAAGTAAATATTTCGCTCCAAGAAATCTCCCAAACAGGGTTAAAACTGGATCACTTTCCGGTTATAATAGCTTGGTATGGATTCAACTTGATCTTTCTTATCATTTACATTACTTTTTACGTTTAGCCATATGATATTTAGAAATCAATATGTGACATCTTCAGGGTGGATTATAACACTGATTTATGAGTCAAACAAATAATGAATAAATCTTTCTGTGTACAGGCGCCATTATTATTCTTCCATTAAACTAAGAATTTAACGGGTATTCAAATCTGGTTGATTAGAACAAGGAAGAAATTGCAAGGAATGTACTCAAACTCAGCGGATCGGTGAAAGAGTCTGGGAATCACTTTCGGTACATAAAAGAGTGTGGGGCATAACTATTTTATCACTCTCAATTCAGAGACTCCTCATATATGATATTGATTCAACTACTCTCTTGAATGATAGTGATTTGATTTTCACTTTCCAGCTGATTTATGAGATCCAATTCAAGATCTTAACATCGTTATCATTCTTGTTGCCTGATTAGAATCAAGAAGAAATTTCCAAATATCCAAAAAAGAATAAACGGAATCACATCGGTAAAAGATTGGTGGATTAGACAATTCTTCCCAATCCTGTATAATTCTCATCGTTATGAAGTATATTGATTCAATTTCAATGTGGCTCCTAGCAGATTACAAATGCGCACCTTTTTCTGATTTATGAGTCCAAAGATAAAAAGCTTCTTACATCATGATTACTAATCTCTGTTGTTATTGATTATAGTAATCAGATATAGAACAATTTTGGTAAAATGTCCAAACAGCCGGTAAGGAACTGGAATTCTTCTTCGGTGTTAAAAAGTTTGGAATTAATAGATATCTCAAGTTTATTAGCAAATTCTATCAAATCCTTCCCCATAACTCACAAGGTATCAGTAAACCTTTTTAGGAGAATCATTGTGCTCGGCTACTTGTTTATCTCAAGTGGACTGCGCATGTATTAAATTCTGTACCTCAGTCCAAATCAAGCTTTTTACATCGTGATTCATTTCTTAGCGTTCTCCGATATGAATTCGCTAAGAGAGTAATAGTACAAATTTCTGTGCAAAAGAATCTTCCACAAAAGGGGTAAACTGAATTCACTCGGTTAAAAGTGGGGTTGATGTGTACCAGATTATATTTAACTGTACAACCTAATTCATTCTTCATACTTATATCGTTGAATTTGAAATTTCCTCGCGGGTTTTATTAGAAACAAGTAAAAAAATTTTCAATATTCTCCAAACAAGGTAAACTTTTCGCACATTTTCCATTGGGCTAAAAGTGGGTGTGATTATATACTGATTTTATGAGGTCCAAATTTCAAGCTTTCTTTACATCGTTATTCACTCTGGTTTGATTAGAATTCAAGAAGAAAATTTTGGCAAAACTATACTTTCCATAACAGGTTCATCAGTAGATCTACACCTTGAGTCGATATATAAATTCATCAAACTTTTCTATGTTAAGAAAGTTGGGTATTAACGTTTTGATTATAAACATGTTTCATATTCAATAAAGCTTTAAATATTCTAATATCTGTATTATTGCTATTTCCATCTTTCAGTATGATAGGTTGAATTCCAATTCCCGGCGATTTATTGAGTCGCATATTGAAATAGAATCAAGCAAATTGCTTTTCCTTTTTCATATCCAACAGGGTTAAACTTAGAATCACTTCTGTTTAAAAATGGAGATAACCTTCTTCACCATAAAC
>CAJHQQ010004347.1:0-29656 GCA_905132885.1 Moricandia moricandioides | reverse complement strand
GGTAATCTCGTTTCCATACGACATTTCGATACGTTTTTTTCTTTGGAACGCTCGTATGCAAGTTCACAATAAAGATCTACTCTTTCTTAACTCCTTTTACTGTCTTTCTTTATTTTCCGTATATATTTGGTCATTTGTCATTGACTCTCGCAGAGAATCCGTACTTAAAAGAAAGCTACGCTTTATTGCGCTAAAACTTTGACAGTGTGAATTTTGATTCCCAAGAGGTAATGCATGAAGTCTACTTCATAGACTGCAGCAACCACTCCGATGAAAGATCCATGGTACGAAAAATAAGGAAAATAGGTTATTACTCGTCAATCATGGGAGCAGATTGTATAGGCATATGCAAAGCGGTGTGAACGATGCCGATGACATACACCAGTAATCAACCAACCAGCCAAACTCGTGAGTGCTGAACATCGCAATACCCTTTCATGAAGTGGGCAATGGACCTCGTGGTTCCAATGCATGCTCACAAGGAAACCAATACCAACTCGTACTCAAGGACTATTTTACAAAGTGGGTGAAAGTTCGGGCTTATCTTTTTGTAAAAGGCATGCATGTCAAAAGATTCTTGTGGAAAAATATAGTTTGTCGACCCAGTATCCCATATAAAATAGTGGTAGATATGGTCCTCAATTTATTTCAAATGCATTTGAAATATAGTGTGTCAACGTCAACATACCCATATGATATTCATGTTGGAACTCGTTTTTGACAAAGTGGTGAGGAGTATTTTTTCGATGGATTTTTTGACGGAGACGTCTGTCAAAAAGACTGGGATTTGGGCACGATGGAATCGTCACCATGAGCACTATGAAACAGTCTATTTGTTTGTCAAAATCGGAGTTATTTTGAATGAGAAACGGAGTTCCAAAGTGAGTGATTTAAAAAGTTTATAAAGCTTATTTACTAAATATGAAATTTAGCAAATATTTCACTTTGGATATTTAGGTAAGAATATTTTTTAAATTTATTTAAATTTAAAAATATGAACCTAATTAAGTATATTGATGTATTTGATGACTTGGTCAAAGAATCTTTATGACTTTGATATGGAAAACGTATGCTCCTAATATGGTAATTAAAATTACCATTGTTACAATTGAATGTAAATATGTACGTTTGTTGACTCCATTATTACACAAGGTGCTGCCTCATTTTCAAGTTAAATAGGAGTCCTTGTGCTAATTCATTTGTACAGAGAAAAACAATCATTCACAATATTTTTTTTTTCTTTTTGATTATTCTTTCGAGTCTGAGAGTATACACAAAACAAGTTGTGCCAGGCTTCTGATAGAGTGACGCAGATCAGAAGATTTTTGCAGTTGTATCTTGGGACTCATTACGTTACAGAACTGTCGCACTACGGGACGTATTTTGAGTTAAGGAAAGAGATAATATCTCGACTCTGATATTGTATCATTCCTTTTCTTATCATTTGGTATAATATTATTATTTTAATTTTTTACAATATTCAGTTCTCCGTAGTTTATATATTACGGTTCTATCAATTCATCCCTAATAAATCCCCAAGAAAATGGTCAAGCCGAAGCAACAAACAGAAAATTAATCGAAGGGATTGAAATCCTACAAAGGATATTGGGCTTTCGAGCTGAGCCTAGTACCATGGTCATATCCAACAACACCTCGGCGAGGAACGAATCAGATACCTTACTCCCTGGTGTAGGGATTAGAAACAGTAACTCAAGTAAAAATAGAAGTACAATGATATCGGTCATATTTGCATAGTTTTGGTCATCTTTTTAAGTGCATTCCAGGCATATAGGATATCATATAGGCATATTTAGGTTGCATTCCATTACATTTGTCTATGTCAGGTATGGGAGATGTTCATTGATGAGATTGGAGGCAATGGAGGCCAAAGAAGTGGAGTTTGGAGCAAAAGGGGTTGTAGCGACCAGGCATAGCGACCAGCCTTGGTCGCTACAGACCCACAGGGAGTTGCGGGAACCATAGCGACCAGGCGTAGCGACCAGCCTTGGTCGCTACAGACCCACATGGAGTTGCGGATGCCATAGCGACCAGGCGTAGCGACCAGCCCTGGTCGCTACAGACCCACAAAGGAAACCCGGGGACCATAGCGACCAGGCATAGCGACCAGCCCTGGTCGCTACAGTCGTGAATGCTGAATTTCTGCGGGTCAAACCAGGCTTGTTGGGTTGACCCGATTTGTTTTCAAACAGATATAAATACTCTAAAAACCTAGTTTTTATTTCATTCTGGTTTTTATCTGAGACTAGACTACTCTTGGTGAAGAAGAATTTGAATCTTGAATCCTTTTTATTAATCTTATATTGATTCATCATTTTATTCTTGTTCATTGTCAATGATTTACTCTGATTCATCATTTGTTTTTGAGTTCATCATGTTTGCTAGTGAGTAGTCATTTGTAGGATCCATGGGTTAGGGTGATCTAGGGTGATTAGGTAATAGGTTAGAAGGTTTAATGTTTGATTATTCATGTTCTATGATTATTGCTAGTTTCTAATGCTAGATTAGACTTGATCACTTTAATCTAGATCAATAGGCAATTTGTACCCGAAAGGTGTTCGACGAAATGTCTGAACCAAGTGATAACTCTCTTTACTGGCTTAACCAATGACAATTGATGTTAGGAAAGTTTAGATAGTCAATAGACCCGCTCTTAATGATTGCTTGATTTAATTAGACCAAAGACATTTGATGTCTAGTGATTGAAAGCAAATGAACTTCTATCTTGATAAAGAATTAGTCTAAAGATACGTCTAGACTAGTAGAACTAAGTTGTCTATAGCGTTAACCGTTTATCTTAAGTCCGAATCACCCAAAGTCAAAGCCCTTGCCCATGGGTTCTCGTTTTTCCCATTCATTTATAATCCTAGTTTCGCATTGTGTTATTTGGTTACTTCACCCCATATCAAATATTGATTGCACTTAGATTAAGTTTATACTTGCATTCTCATTGCATCATGTTCGCTTAGGATTGGATTGACACTCATCTATACTACTTTGATTAGGATAGAGTAAAATCCTTTATCAATTTTGGCGCCGTTGCCAGTTCTAAGTTGATTGTGACAGTGAGATTTAGTCATAACTTGAGACTAAGTCTTATTTGCTTTTATTTGTTTACTGACACACTTTCTTCCTTTCTCCTTGAATCACAGGTGTATGAACTTGCGGAGCAGAGGACCAACAGACCTTGTTCCACGAGTAGATAACATCCGGGGTTTAGAAAGAGAGTTAGCAAGAAAGAGAAGAGAAGAACAACTGATTCCTTTCGATCGGTTGGAGTTTGACATGGACGTTAACCACAATAACCCTCACCAGGCAGGTGTCAATGGAGTTAACAACAATGGCCCACCACCTCCAGATGCACAGGGCCAAGGAGCTGCAAACCTTGGTCAACAGCATCCCCCACGCCAAGCTCGGGCAATCGGGACATATGACCAGCCCAACATCCATGGGAACAGGGCTGGTATCAGAGCACCTGCTGTGGAGAACAACAACTTTGAGATCAAGTCAAGTTTGATCAACATGATTCAAGCTAACAAGTACCATGGTCTCGCTTTGGAGGATCCACTAGACCACCTGGATAACTTTGACAAGTTATGTGGCACAACAAAGATCAATGGAATTTCAGAGGATGCTTTCAAACTGCGATTGTTTCCCTTCTCTTTGGGAGATAAAGCCCACTTATGGGAAAAGAGTCTGCCTCGGGGATCCATTGAAACTTGGGAAGAGTGCAAGCGTGTTTTCCTTAACAAGTTCTTCTCTACATCCAGAACTGCTAAGTTGAGAAATGAGATTTCTGGGTTCCAACAAAAGAACCTTGAGAGTTTTGCTGAAGCGTGGGAAAGATTCAAGAGCTACTTAACACAGTGTCCTCACCATGGCTTCAATGATGAGAGTATCCTGAGCACATTCTACAGAGGAGTTCTACCTAAGTATCGAAGCATGCTAGATACTGCAAGTAATGGCTTCTTCCTGGGTCGAACAGCTCACGATGGCATGGAACTCGTTGAGAACATGGCACAAAGTGACTCAGTGTACAATGATGACTGCGACAGGCAAAACAGAGGTGGAGGCGGCGAGGACTCCAATACAAAGAAAGAACTGAAGTCTCTGCAGGATAAACTTGACATGCTTCTGCTGGATAGAGCTAAACAGGAAAAGGTCAACTTTGTTGGAAAGAAAGGCCCAGAAGATGCTCTTGAGATTAATGAAGTTGATGGTTTGGAAGGACAACAAGAGCTATGCTTTGTCAGTGCTAACGGACAGTGGTACAGGAAAGAACCCAACTTTCCCTACCCAAACCCTTTCCCCAACAAGCCCCAGTACCCAAACAACTACCAGCAAAATGCCTACCCACCCAAACAACCCTATCCTCCAGGCTTCCCACCCAAAGGTAATCAGTCTACTCAAGGTCAAGGAAGTTCTCACCAAGCTCAACCTAGAGATACAAGTGTGGAATCTATGTTTAAGCAGCTTCTTGAATCTCAAGCACGGAATGAGAAAGCTATTGGAGATGAGTTCAAAAACATACACACAAAGATTGATGGGAGTTACACTGAGCTAAACAACAAATTCAAAGCTTTGGAGAATCAATTCGCCACTATGAGCTCCAACTCTAAGAGACCCACTGGCTCCTTACCTGGAAAATCTGAGCAGAATCCTAAGGAGACAATGCACTCAATCACTTTACGAAGTGGCAGAGAGTTACCTTCACGAGTTCTCCTCAAGGATGATGAGAAACAAGGTGGGGAGGTAGCCATCAATCTAGAAGATGAGGTTGTAATTGTGGATGAGAAAACCAATGAGGATATCATGGAAAAGATTGTTGAGGCCAAAGGCAAAGGAAAAGTTGAGGAAGAAAAGAAAGCAACGAACAAAGATAACGCTACCTCTTCCCCAACACAGTCTAAGTTCATTCCCCCTCCTTATGAGCCAAAACTTCCATTTCCAGGAAGATTCAAGAAACAACTTTTGGAGAAATACAAGACCATGTTTGAGAAGCAAATGAGTGAGGTTCAGATTACCATGCCCATTATTGATGCCTTCATGTTGATCCCTCAATACAACAAGTTCTTGAAGGATGTTGTAACTCAGAAGAAGAAGGAGATGGAAGGTATGATGGTTCTTACTCATGAGTGCAATGCCATTATTCAAAGGTTGACTGTTCCAAAGAAGCTGGAAGATCCAGGAAGTTTCACTCTTCCTTGTGCAATTGGACCTCTTGCGTTTGAAAGATGTCTATGTGATTTGGGAGCAAGTGTCAGCCTCATGCCTTTGTCTATTGCGAAGAAGCTTGGCTTTACACATTACAAGAAGTGTAGGATCTCCCTAGTGCTGGCCGATCGCTCTGTTAAGCTCCCTATTGGCATTCTGGAAGATCTACCGGTGATGGTCGGAAACTGCGAGGTACCAACCGACTTTGTTGTGCTTGAGATGGATGAAGAGCCTAAGGACCCGTTGATTTTGGGAAGACCATTCTTAGCTACTGCTGGAGCTATTGTTAATGTCAAAGATGGTAAGATTGATCTTCATCTTGGAGAGGGAAACACCCTTCACTTTGATGTTAAGGAGATGATGAAGAAACCTACCATTCAAGGGCAAGCCTTCTACATTGAAGCTATGGACACTTTAGCTGATGAGTTCCTGGAAGAGATGGCACTTGAAGACTCTCTTCAACATGCCTTAACAGTGGATAGAGACGTCCAAATGATTGAGGACAAGGAGAGCAAAGAGTACATGAGAATGTTGGATTCCCACAAGAGATTGAATGGGGAAGACAATTTCCAAGAGCTATCTAAGGCTGTTTACCATGTTTCCTCAACTGCCTTACAAGAAGACCCTCCACAAGATGATTGGAGCGAGCTTAAGGCACCCAAAGTGGAGCTTAAACCCCTCCCCATTGGTGTAAGGTACGCATTTCTTGGTTCTAATAACACCTATCCTGTCATTGTGAGTAGCCACCTAAACGAAAATGAATTGTCTAAACTTTTAATTGAGCTTAAAAAGTATAGAAAAGCAATTGGCTACTCACTTGAAGATATCAAAGGGATATCACCCTCTTTGTGCATGCATAGGATACATCTAGAGGATGAATCAATGACTTCTATAGAGCATCAAAGAAGGTTGAATCCCAACTTGAAAGATGTTGTTAAGAAAGAGATTCTTAAACTCTTGGATGCTGGAGTCATTTACCCTATTTCCGATAGTACTTGGGTATCTCCTGTGCATGTAGTTCCCAAGAAGGGTGGTATCACTGTCATAAAAAATGATAAGGATGAATTGATACCCACAAGAACCATAACTGGTCATAGAATGTGCATTGACTACCGAAAACTTAATGCTGCATCTAGAAAGGATCATTTTCCTTTGCCATTCATTGATCAAATGCTTGAGAGACTTGCAAACCACCCATACTATTGTTTTCTTGATGGATACTCAGGTTTCTTCCAAATACCCATACATCCCAATGATCAGGAAAAGACAACTTTCACATGCCCCTATGGTACCTTTGCCTATCGCAGGATGCCATTTGGGCTATGTAATGCACCAGCAACTTTTCAAAGAGCAATGATGTCTATATTCTCTGATCTTATTGAGGATGTGGTGGAGGTCTTTATGGACGACTTCTCTGTGTATGGATCTTCTTTTGCTGTGTGTTTGTCTAATCTATGCAGGGTGTTGAGAAGATGTGAAGAGACGAACCTTGTGCTAAATTGGGAAAAATGTCACTTCATGGTGAAAGAAGGGATCGTCCTGGGACACAAGATCTCAGAAAAGGGAATCGAAGTGGATAAAGCAAAGATTGACGTGATGGTTGGTTTAGCTCCACCTAGATCGGTGAAAGACATCAGAAGCTTCCTAGGCCATGCCGGGTTCTATAGGAGGTTCATCAAGGATTTCTCTAAGATAGCTAGACCGCTAACCAAACTACTATGCAAAGAAGCTGTCTTTGACTTCGATGAGGAATGCCTTGGGGCTTTCAAGAAGCTGAAGAACGAACTTATCAGTGCCCCCATAGTTCAACCACCAGATTGGGAACTCCCTTTTGAGATTATGTGTGATGCTAGTGATTATGCTGTTGGAGCAGTCCTGGGGCAAAAGAAAGACAAGAAGACTCATGTCATCTATTATGCCAGTAGGACACTTGACGATGCTCAAATGAAATATGCTACCACAGAAAAAGAGCTTCTTGCAATAGTGTTTGCTTTCGAAAAATTCAGAAGCTATCTGGTGGGCTCCAAGGTGATAGTCTACACCGATCATGCTGCGCTAAGACACCTGTTGGCGAAGAAAGATGCTAAGCCAAGACTGTTGAGGTGGATTTTGTTGTTACAAGAGTTTGATCTTGAGATCAAAGACAAACCTGGAGTTGAGAATGGAGTTGCTGACCATTTGTCTAGAATGAAAGTTGATTGTGGTATTCCTATTGATGAAAACCTTCCAGAGGAGCAGATTATGGCTATCAAGGCGGTTATGAAGCTTTGTGAGACTGGGAAGAAACTTGAGGAGATCAAAGCAACTGAAGAGAAAGAACCATGGTACGCTGATTTGGTGAACTACTTGGCTTGTGGAAAAGAACCTTTGGGACTAGAAGGATATGCTAAGAAAAAGTTCTACAAGGATGTGAAGAGATACTACTGGGATGAACCATACCTCTATATACTATGTAGAGATCAGCTCTATAGAAGAGTAATATCTGAAGGAGAGGTTGAAGGAATCCTTGAACATTGTCATGGATCATCCTATGGAGGTCACTTTGCCACCTTCAAGACAGTTGCTAAGGTTCTACAAGCGGGGTTTTGGTGGCCACACATGTTCAAGGACACACAGAACTTTGTCTCAAGGTGTGATGCATGCCAGAGAAAAGGGAATATCACCAAAAGAAATGAGATGCCTCAGAACCCTATCTTGGAAGTTGAAGTATTTGATGTATGGGGCATAGATTTCATGGGACCATTTCCATCTTCCTTTGGAAACACTTACATCCTAGTAGCTGTTGACTATGTGTCTAAATGGGTAGAAGCTATCGCAAGTCCAACCAATGATGCCAAGGTGGTCCTGAAGATGTTCAAGAGCATTATTTTCCCAAGGTTTGGAGTGCCTAGAGTTGTGATCAGTGACGGAGGATCTCATTTCATCAACAAGTTGTTCGAGAGTCTTCTCAAGAAGAATGGTGTTAAACACAAGGTGGCAACTCCATACCATCCTCAAACCAGTGGACAAGTGGAAATTTCCAATAGAGAAATCAAGTCAATCTTGGAAAAGACAGTGGGGACAACAAGGAAAGATTGGTCCAATAAGCTTGACGATGCACTATGGGCGTATAGGACAGCCTACAAAACTCCTATAGGGACTACACCTTTCAACTTGGTCTATGGAAAGGCTTGTCATCTTCCAGTGGAGCTTGAATACAAAGCCTTGTGGGCAGTCAAACTTCTCAACTTTGACATCAAGACAGCCCAAGAGAAGAGGTTGATTCAGCTAAGTGAACTTGATGAGCTACGTCTTGATGCTTATGAAAGCTCAGCAATCTACAAGGAAAAGACTAAAGCTGTTCATGACAAGAAAATCCTTAAGAGAGAGTTCAAAGCTGGGGACCAGGTGCTGCTCTACAATTCCCGATTAAAGTTGTTCCCTGGAAAGCTTAAGTCCAGATGGTCAGGACCTTTCAAGATTAAAGAAGTGAGACCTTATGGAGCAATCGTTTTATGGAGCAAGGATGGACGTGATTTCACTGTCAACGGACAAAGAGTTAAGCTCTACTTGGGGACCTTAGATGAGGAGGAGGGAACTTCGATTCCACTCTCCGATCCAAACCTTGCCTAACTGACCGTGAGGAAGTCAAGCTAGCGACTTTAAACAAGCTCACTTGGGAGGAAGTCCCATGTTTATCCTTGTACATATGTTTTGTTTTATTTAGTTTACATTTCTTTTGGACTATTTGATGCTTCTGGGTGAGTTCTTTCAGGATGAAAGTTGATCAGGTGAAGGGGAGAGCTTGGCAAAGATTTCGAAAAGTTGAACGCCCGTAGCGACCACACGAAGTCGCTACAGGGTTTTGCGGGATCTGTAGCGACCACCCGTAGCGACCACGCCTGGTCGCTACGGGTCCCCAAAGGAAGCAAAAAAAAAAAAAATCCCGAGCATCGTAGCGACCACGCCTGGTCGCTACGGGTCGAGGAGCTTTTGCGGGAAGCGTAGCGACTTCGTGTAGCGACCAGCCGTGGTCGCTACACGACCCAGGTAAGTCCCCTTTCCACTTATTTCGGACCAAAACCCAACCAACCCACCCTTTCACTCGAAATAAACCCCTTTCTCTCTTCATCTTCCCCATTTCTTCCCCAAAACAAAAACACAAAACTCTCCCAAGAACACAAAACCCAACTTTCCCAATTCTTCATCAAATTCCTTGATTCCACTTGCTATCACTCGGAAATTGTTTGAAACTTCCACATCTTCCATCTCTACACTCAATCAAGCAACGGTATGAAATTTTAGGGTTGATTCTTCTTGATGAAAAATTTTCCAACTTTTGAAAAGTTGTTGCATGCCCAATTTTTTGCTCTAAACTAGTTACCCATGTTCTAATATGCTTGTTTGTGGTTGTGGATTGATGAATTTCGTGGAGATTGAGTGTGAATTGAGAAATTAGGAATTAGGGTTCTTCATGTTCTTGATAAAAAAAAAATTTGGGGAAAACTGTTGATTCTACTTGTATTGGTTCCAATTAAGCATTTCAAGCCTATTGTTAGGAGATTGATTCATTTTATCTCATTTTCAACTCATTATGGCAAGTGATCGATTCCTATCGGTGATTGAAATGTTTACTTAGGATAGCTTTGATTCCTATGTTTGATTTACCAAGTTAGTCGTTTGTGGTACCAGAAGCTGCTCGACATTGTCTTAATGCCACCTTGAGTGTTTTTGTTTCAGGTACCAATGGCAAGAACACGATCATTGCGACCCACCCGAAGCGGAATCCCCTCACGAAGGTCTCAGCAACAAGCTGAAGAAGAAATGAGGCAGTCTGAAGAGATTGAAAGGGAGATAGAAGAAGCCCTTCAAGCCCCAACTGATACTGAAGATGAGGTTCCCTCAAGGCCAGCCAAGAAACCAAAAGGGAAAGGGAAGGGGAAGAAAAGGGATCGATCAGTCATCCCGACAAAAGCCCAGTTGTTCAGTCATCTCCAGAACGACCTTGCCTGGGCACCGACCAGATTCCCATGTCCGATATTCCTTCAGGAAACCGGACTCTATCAGAGCGTCCTTCAGCTGCTAGAGTTTATGGGATTGCAGTCTCTTCTCTTCATGGAGGCGCAACCCCTCTATGTGGAAGCTTCATGACATTTCCTCTTCTCATTAGAGGTGTTTCCCCTCAGCGATGGGCCACCGGAACTTGGGTATGGGAGGATTCAGTTCAAGATCCGAGGGAGGTCGTACAGGCTGAGTTATAAGGAAATCAGTGATGCGATGGGATTCTCAGATGACAGGATCAGCGATCTCCCACGAAACTACAGCATCCCGGATAAGGTTTGGCCTCTACTCGTCGAGTTCGGTCATGATCCCCAGAGGAACAAGAACTCAAGCATCAGGAACCCGGTGGTCCGATATGTTCATCGCATCTTGGGGAACACCCTCTTCGCTCGCCGGGAATCTGGTAACGTCTTGGATGATGAGCTGACGATGCTTGCTATGGCCCTCATACCACTGTTTGGGAGGGAAGCACTATACAGCGCTGAGGAAGACATTTACTCTGGCTTTGGGAGAGTGGGTTTCTTTGTGAGGAGACTGAAGTACTATCAGGATTGGGCGTGGACAAACCACGACAGCACGCCTCAGCTGAGCATAGGTAACCTGATCACACCTTTGCTCCAGGCCGCACGAGTCCCTCTACATGGCGAGACCCCTCAAGAGCCCCTCTACATGGATGGTCCTTACATGAAGAGGACCAAGTTTCTTTCAGGGATGTTCCAGGGCCGGTATGTCTATTCCTTCCACATCCACAAGGACCACAAAGAAGTCCTCTTACCCAACCCGCGAATCCTCATGGTGCGCAGCACGCAGAGCATCTCCTTTGAACTCCCTTCAGACGTGTTGCTTGGGACACATGGGCCACTTGAACCCGTTCCAAACCGTAGGAGACCAGCAAGACGATCGGCTGCGGGTCCATCTTCATCTCCTGCTGCTGCCACAGCCACTACAGCACCAGCCCGTGCATCCTCTTCACGAGAGGCACCTGAGATCCAGGAAGAGGAGGACACACCCTATGATCCTTCTCACTACCACTTCACACCCCATACTGGAGCTCTTCAGAAGGGCCCTCTGCGTGATGCCCACGAGTACATTGGGAAACTTGAGGGGTGGAACAGGATGCAAGACAGAACCATCAAAAAGCTGTCCGCCAAGTACAAGGCACTCAAGAGGACAGTTAAGAAGAACGCTGCATCCTCAGCACGATTCATGAAGAAAGTCACCGACGTGCTGGTTAGAGCTGGAATAGGAGGGTGTAAGCTGAAGACTTCATCATTGCTGAGACCTCCTCCCCACGACCTCGCAGCCACTCTCGCCATGGTAAGGAGCCAATAGAGACAGACACTTCTGATGAGGAAGAAGAAAGCTACCAGGCAGAAGAAGGTGACGATGGCGACGAGGACACTGCCTCCGAATCATTTTGAGGTATCTCCACACCTACCCTTGTAAATACCCATTGTTTTCTTTGTTTCATTTTGTTTTGTTTTTATGTCGATATCTCCTTCTCTCTTGACTACACAGACACTGTGTTATTCGAGTTTGGGGGAGGTACCATGTCTAATCATCTAGTTTCTTATGTTTCATTGCATTGTACATTATAAAAAACAACAAAAACTAAAAAAAAAATCATTTAGCTTGCATATTTCCATTGTTAGGATCGAGTCTAGAGCATATAGATTGCATTCATTTTGCATAGAGAGCAAAGATGTTATTACCTCGTAAAGAACACATGTCTAGAACTCAACATCACACCCTAGTTAAACATAGCAAGTAGCTTAAGCATATCTTGAAAGACTTGCAAGCTTCGAGCCTTGAAAACTCTTCTCGAAACTAGTTGTTTGCTGTGACTGACATTGTTCTTGAAACCAACTCCAAAATGAATTAGAGTCTAATGAACTTAATCTACCCTGCTTATGGACTCTTGTATGCTTGGTCATGGATCTCATGCATGTTTGGGTTGATCTCTATCTGTTATACCACTTTTTGAAAACCCAAATGTCACCTTCCTACCCTTAAACCCTTGCCGTTCTTTGAGACCACGATTGAATTTGCTTGAGTGAGGCCTTTTATTGATAGCTTGTCATGTGCAAAATCTTGAGAGTATTAGGAGCGACATTGGCTTGTTTTCATCTTGGACTAGCTATAGGACCTCCATTGAGCTAGCATTTAGGAATGAGAAGTGCGTTTGTACTAATAAGCTCTGATCTTGGGTTTCGAAGTGTGAGAAAGATGAAAAGGAGATAACCACTAGGGATCGAAAAAAAAAAAAGATATACTCTAAACAGCAAAACCCCAAAAGAAAAAAAATGATAAAGAGATGATATCCCTAGTCGGTTAAAGAAAAAAAAAAAGAGAAGAGAGTTTCATTTGGTGAGTGAAAAAGAAAAAAAAAGAGTTTGAAAGTGATTGGGAAGGGGTAGAATGATGAGAACAAACCATTGTATGCATAAATTGCTCCTTTTCTTAGATAAATTTTGCATAATGTTCAAGCTCCTTTTTCCTGAGTGAAAGTCACCAAAGAATTTGAACCCCACTTCTACCATAGATAAACCGTTTTCACTTACCAAGCCAAGTGATCGAGATCAAGTTTCCATTAGCAGGGATTCACCTTATTTGTGTGTCAATGAATATGAGAGTTGGTGTAAAGACTTGTTGGTTGATAAGCATTGCATCTAGTGTAGAGGTATGAGAGTCCCTTTAGGCCTTGAGAAGATAGAGTATACTAAGAGAACATGCTCATGCTACGTGCTATGTCTACCTAGGATGTGATGTTGAAAGCTAGAAAGTGTATCTTTTGGTTCTGAGCTCCCATTTTCAAACCTCTCTCTCTTTCTTGTTTTCGAAAGTTCACTTGAGGACAAGTAAAGGACAAGTTCGGGGGAGTTGATATCGGTCATATTTGCATAGTTTTGGTCATCTTTTAAGTGCATTCCAGGCATATAGGATATCATATAGGCATATTTAGGTTGCATTCCATTACATTTGTCTATGTCAGGTATGGGAGATGTTCATTGATGAGATTGGAGGCAATGGAGGCCAAAGAAGTGGAGTTTGGAGCAAAAGGGGTTGTAGCGACCAGGCATAGCGACCAGCCTTGGTCGCTACAGACCCACAGGGAGTTGCGGGAACCATAGCGACCAGGCGTAGCGACCAGCCTTGGTCGCTACAGACCCACATGGAGTTGCGGATGCCATAGCGACCAGGCGTAGCGACCAGCCTTGGTCGCTACAGACCCACAAAAGAAACCCGGGGACCATAGCGACCAGGCATAGCGACCAGCCCTGGTCGCTACAGTCGTGAATGCTGAAATTGTGCGGGTCAAACCAGGCTTGTTGGGTTGACCCGATTTGTTTTCAAACAGATATAAATACTCTAAAAACCTAGTTTTTATTTCATTCTGGTTTTTATCTGAGACTAGACTACTCTTGGTGAAGAAGATTTGAATCTTGAATCCTTTTTATTAATCTGATATTGATTCATCTTTTTATTCTTGTTCATTGTCAATGATTTACTCTGATTCATCATTTGTTTTTGAGTTCATCATGTCTGCTAGTGAGTAGTCATTTGTAGGATCCATGGGTTAGGGTGATCTAGGGTGATTAGGTAATAGGTTAGAAGGTTTAATGTTTGATTATTCATGTTCTATGATTATTGCTAGTTTCTAATGCTAGATTAGACTTGATCACTTTAATCTAGATCAATAGGCAATTTGTACCCGAAAGGTGTTCGACGAAATGTCTGAACCAAGTGATAACTCTCTTTACTGGCTTAACCAATGACAATTGATGTTAGGAAAGTTTAGATAGTCAATAGACCCGCTCTTAATGATTGCTTGATTTAATTAGACCAAAGACATTTGATGTCTAGTGATTGAAAGCAAATGAACTTCTATCTTGATAAAGAATTAGTCTAAAGATACGTCTAGACTAGTAGAACTAAGTTGTCTATAGCGTTAACCGTTTATCTTAAGTCCGAATCACCCAAAGTCAAAGCCCTTGCCCATGGGTTCTCGTTTTTCCCATTCATTTATAATTCTAGTTTTGCATTGTGTTATTTGGTTACTTCACCCCATATCAAATATTGATTGCACTTAGATTAAGTTTATACTTGCATTCTCATTGCATTATGTTCGCTTAGGATTGGATTGACACTCATCTATACTACTTTGATTAGGATAGAGCAAAATCCTTTATCACTCTCCTCATGCTGTTAGGATTGATAAAAGATGTTGAATTGAGTAGAATGTGAATCAAGTAAATGTGTCTATTTGATTGTTTCAGAAAGGGGTTTAAGAGAGATATCTTTGACTATTCCGCTTACTTTGAGTTTATATTAATCGATTTAAATTTTAGGATATGTATATATATATATATATATATATTTCGATTGCTTGTTTAAAATTGACAAGGAAATTTGGATATTTGAGCATTGGGTATGCAGTTTATATATGATTTCAATGATGGGTTTACTAAAAAAAAAGAATGGATTGACCATCTATATGATTTGTACCACAAAAGCTGCCATCTTTTTCAGTTAAACTAGTGATAGGAACATATTTTGTTGTGTATTCTCTGTCTTGCAGATGGCTTGCACCAAGCAAAAGGCAGTCAAAGCCGCAAACCGCAACTCACAAAACAACCCTTAAGCTACACCAAGCTGTTCGGCCTCACTGACATACCCATGGCCCCGTGAAAGAGAAGGAGAAACCATCAACATTAACAACCCAAAGCTTCTCGATTTCAATGTTGAAGTCTGAGACAAGGAGAATTCTTGCTTCTACAATTCTCTCCTCAACATCAACATCTTACCTACTAGCTTCATCAAGGTCCTCTCTCAACTCGAATTGATGAAGATGTGCACTCGACTCACATGGCACAAGGAATAGCTGACCTCTGCTACCAACCGCACATCCTATTCCCTGACCTGGTTAGGCAAGCAATCTCTACATGTTAGATCTCGTACGAGAACCCTGACCATCCCACCTTCAAAACTGCACCTTCTCCTTCATCCCCAATGGGAAATATTGCTCCCTCTCGCTGAACAACCTCACATAGATTTATGATATAGCAGAGGAGCCAAAGGGAGTCTCTGTTCTAAAGAAATTCAGCCCTACTCATGACTTTTGGGATCTCATAGCAGCAAGGGAGTTCAAAACCCTTTCGGCGAACCAGTCCCACATACGCAATCAGACACTCAGGATAGTTGCAAAGGTCATGAGGAACCTCTTGTTTTCAAAGGACCAAACTTCAGAGATCTCCACTAGGGAACTGCAAATGCAGTACGCATGAGTCGAGGATGTGATAAGGGCCTCAGGAGCAGGAATCCCACTGCTCTCACCGACCACAAACCCATGCTTTCACCTCATCTTGATTTTTTATGACAAGAAGTTCAGACTCATGAAGGGTTCGCAGACAAAGGACCGGTATGGCAGCTTATTTACTCCTTTGTTCCGGCACTTCGAGATCGACCTTAGCTCCTACGAGTTCAACGCTGACATAGACTACATTGAAAGCCCCTAATTTATCACTTGCCACATTATGTGAGATGAGAGCACATACAGTCTCCAAGGTAAGGAGGGAGACCAGCTCTACTGCACATTGCCACAGCAATCCATCACCCGCTTGGATGTATTCAAGAACATATGTTTCTTCCCAGAACCCGAGTTCCTTTATGCCGATCAGCGAGAGCCCCCACCTGACACATTCATCGATGATGTCGAGGATGTCCACCCAACGATGACACCACATATGATCTGGGACAGATTGCAAATGATGTAGATGACGCGACATACCACCACCGGATGGTGGACTCTCAACGCAAGAACAACAGCCTCATGAAGAGGATTCTCAGGGAAATTACATGTGGCTGTTTGGGTGCTCTGTCTACGGGAGGAGAGCAGATACCAAAGGGTGAGCATCGCGCATGTAAGGAGCCGGTTGGGACATCGGGTACAGAGGAGCACTCTCAGGTTGAAAGAATGAGAGAATTATAGAGAGTTTATGTGAGAATAGAGAAAAACTCAGCAAGAACAAGAGAGAGAGAGAGAGAGAGAGGCACATTTCGTGTGAGAGAGAGACATAATTGTAGAGAGAGAACCAGACCATCCCTTAAATAGGGAAATATGATTACATAAAGACAAAGAGGATAATACTAAACAAAGGCTTATGTACAAGACAAATTAGACAAGGCCAACTAGATGAAAGTGACAGGTCTGATCCTCTATCTTCTTCAACCTCACATGTGACCTTCCCTTGGATTCTTCTCCCTGACCTTCCCAACGTCTCCCTGCTCTTCCTGAAGCCGCAGACCACTTAAACATATTATTCTGGTCAAGCTGACTTTGTTACTTGCCTTGCAGGTTAGGTATTGGTCGAGATTGTACTAAACCTATTGTACGGACAGCCTTGACTCCCAAGTTATCTTGAATCCTTGTTTAATCCAAACCAATTGATTATCTCTTGCTTCTTATTGCTTCATATCAACACTCCCCCTAAATCTTGACCATATGATCTGGTCAAGCTTGGGCACGATGAAGCATTCCCTCATTTAAACCTTTACTTGAAAAAAACCACTTGGGATAAAAACCAAGCAAAGGAAAAAGAGTAGAACACTTCATGGCAAGAGGATCAGTGACATGTGAGGTCTATGATTCCACACTTAGGATGAATGAACTCACAAACCTTGATCTTAGCTGCCTTAGAGAATATGTCAGCTAGTTTATCTTCACTTCTAGTGTAGCATGGAAGAATGACTTGCTGCTCCACTGCTTGTCTCACCTTATGGCAGTCCACTTCTATATGCTTTGTTCTCTCATGAAAGACGGAATTCGATGCAATGTGTATTGCTGCCTGGTTGTCACAATGCATAGTCATGGGGGTGGTGATCTCAATGCGCAAGTCCTTTAGCAGTCCCTTGATCCATATGAGTTCACTAGTAAGCTTCCTCATAGATCGGTACTCTGCCTCAGCACTTGAACAAGAGACAACCTTCTGCTTCTTGCTCTTCCATGTTACCAAATTTCCTCCAATGAAGGTACAATAGCCTGTTGTTGATCTCCTATCAACTCTATCTCCAGCCCAATCAGCATCACAATATCCTACAACTTCAGTGCTCTTGTTGCACGCCATCCAAACACCTTGACCAGGAGCCTCTCTCAAGTATCTCAAGATCCTCTCCACCATGTTCCAGTGGTGAACCTTAGGAGCTTGCATGTGTTGACTCACTTGGTTCACAGCAAAGCACACATTTGGGCGAGTGATGGTCAGGTATATGAGCTTCCCAACCATTCTCATATACTTCTTGACATCTTCAAATTGAGTAGCCTCAAACTCCCCCTCTCGCAGTACCTTGTAGCCTTCTTCCAATGGTGTCTTTGCTTGTCTTCCTCCAAGGTTTCCTGCCTCATTTAAAAGATCAAGTGTGTACTTCCTTTAGGATAAGAAAAACCCCTCTTTATAGCGGCATATTTCAATCCCTAGAAAGTACTTCAACTCTCCCAAGTCTTTGATATCAAAAGATGATTTAAGAAAAGCTTTGGTTGAGAGTATACCTTCTTTGTCACTGCCAGTGATGATAATGTCATCAACATACACTAGAATGACCACAAGCCCTTACTTTCTGGTTAGAGTGAAGAGAGTATGATCTGCCTCAGACTTTACAAAGCCTCTTCCATTGAGTGTGGTGCTGAGCTTGTGATACCAAGCCCTTGGAGATTGCTTCAAGCCATAGATTGCCTTCTTCAACCTTAATACATTCCCTGGTTTGACCATGCTTTCTAGGCGAGGAGGTGGTCGCATGTATACCTCATCTTCTAACTCTCCTTGTAGAAAGACATTATTCACATCCATCTGCCATAGATCCCATTCTAAGTTGACAGCAAGTGATAGAAGAATCCTTATAGTATGCAGCTTGGCCACTGGTGCAAAGGTATCTAGATAATCTTCCCCATACACTTGAGTATAACCTCTTGCCACAAGTCTTGTCTTCTTCCTCTCTGGTTTTCCATTGGCTAAGTACTTGATGGTGTATATGAGGCGACTTGTCACAACTTTCTTGCCTTTGGGGAGCTCAGTTTCAAACCATGTATCATTCTTGATCATGGCATTGATCTCATCTCCAACAGATTCTCTCCACTCCTCATGTTGCATAGCCTCTTCATAAGATTTTGGGATGTATTCCTGATCCAATTTCCCAATGAAGGCTTTATGCTCTTCCGGATATTGAGCAAGAGAGCATACTGCACTTATTGGATGAGCCACAACTTCAGCATTGAAGTAAACTCTTGTATTGATCCAGTTTGAAGCAGGTTTCTTGATTCTTGTACTCCTTCTCAAACGGTGTATCTGATCAGGTTCTGCCTCATTTGTTTCACTTGGTTCGCCTACTTGAGTCGCAGTTTCTGATTCTGATGGCATCTCATCTTGATCATGAGCTATTGAGTTCTCTTCAGGGTGTGTTTGCACTTCAGGCTCTCCATTCTTATTACCCCCCCCCCCCCCTCATGATCAGGATGAGTGACTCCAATATCTTCCTCATCCTCTTCTATAGCATGATTGGGAACCTCCCTGGCTTTTTCAGGTTCTTTGACAAACTGATGCCAAGATTTTCCATAATAATTCTCAGATTATTCGCCTTGTCTGATGCTTGAGACAGATCCAGTTCTTCTCAGCATAAAACCCTTTGCCTTCCATAAACTTTACATCTCTGGATACAAGTACTCTCCTTGTTTCAGTATTGTAGCACTTGTATCCTTTCTGTGTAGGTGAGTATCCAATGGACATGGACTTCATGCTCTTTGCCTCTAGCTTGTTTCTTTGCTCTCCTGGTATCAACACAAAGCAGGTGCATCCAAACACTCTAAAATGTTGAATAGATGGTCTGGTTTGGTTCAGTACTTCATAAGAAGAGATGTCATTCAACACCCTCGTAGGAATCCTGTTGATTAGATAGCATGTTGTGACCACAACATCACTCTAGAATCTCTTAGGAACATTTGCATGGAACATCATTGATCTAGCCACCTCCATTAGATGCTTATTTTTCCTTTCAGCCACTCCATTTTGCTGGGGAGTATAAGGACAACTTGTTTGATGAACTATGCCATGTTTTGCCAGATGATTCTTGAAAGCATGACTGGTATACTCTCCTCCATTGTCTGACCTCAGTACCTTCACATTAGCCTTAAAGTGGTTAGTGACATAAGATTGAAAGACACACGATCCTTAGAAGGCAGCAGAGTAATCCAAGTGTATTTTGATTTTTCATCTATAAATGTAACAAAATACTTATGATTATCTCTAGACATGCAAGGTGAGGTCCAAACATCAGAGTGAACTAAGTCAAAGCATTTCTTATAGATAGTGTCAGATGTTGGAAAAACTGATTTGCAATGTTTTTCTAAGATGCATGCTTCAAATTCTAGGTGGTTAAATGACATATCAGGCATAATGATCTCTAATGCACGAGTGTGAGGATGACCTAGTCTAGCATGCCAAGTAGTGCTATCACACACAGATGAGTTACTGATCATGCATAAATGAGAAGAAGTAGAGGGTTTAGAGGGCTTAGTCTTTTGGAGATGGTATAAACCACCCTGACTGTTTCCTTTACCAATCACCTTCCATGTCTTAAGGTCCTGAAACTCAACATCATTAGGTCTAAAAACCACCTGACAATTCAGGACAATTGTGGCATTTTTCACTGAGAGAAGGTTAGAAGCAAAACTAGGCATATAAAAGGCAGTGGATTCCTTATCAAACAGCTTAAGGTTTCCTATTCCTTCTATCTTCACCTTATCACCATTAGCTATTATTATATTCCCTAAGGCATGTCTAACATCACTAATAAGATTCCTATCACTAATCATATGATGACTAGCTCCTGAATCTATTATGATTGGCCTAGAGATAAGGGAATGTGTACCAGACTGCTTTGCGAAGATGATTGCCTTAGCTGCTTTGATCAGTGGCTCAACATCACTCATCCTAATAGGGACATCACTGATCTTTGCCTGGTTACATGTTATTCCTTCTTTGGAATCACTGGTAAGTGATGAGTACATAGATGCACCCTCAAGCGCCACTTCTAGGTATGGTGTGTTGTTCTCCTTGAATTTTACTCCACCAGAGCTGAAAATATCCAAGCTTAATTGTTTTCTCTTCCTGGGATATCTTTTATTGGCTTTCTTTTTCACAGGTAACAACACCATCCTTCCATTCTTGTTGTGTATATCCTTGGGAGCTGGCTTCCTTTCCCTTGTAAACAGAGTGTGTGATGTATATTCTCTCTGAACTAGAGCACACACGCCATCTAGGTCAGGAAGTTTATCTTCCCTCAGAACATGCTTAATCAACTGGTTGTAGGATGGGTTTAGATTCAGGAAAAGACTGAAGACCTTGTCTTGTTCATATCTTTCTCTTATGACATCTGGATCAACTGCGAATGGCCTTAGTGTATCTAGTTCTGCCCACAAGCTCCTAAACTTGCCAAAATATTGATTAAACTCCAATTCCTCCTGGCTGAAGTTCTTGATAATCTTCTTGACTTCATACACTCTGCTTAGGTTGGATAAATTCCCATAAACAATTTTAAGGCTCTCCCATAGATCCTTGGCGGTTTCACAGTGTGAGTAAGCCTCCAATATTGAATCCGAGAGAGAGCTGTGAATGATCTCAAGTCTTAGTTGGTCTTCTTGAACCCACTTGTCTTCATTATTCAGACCACCTGCTTGTTTCTCCTCTTGAGCCATCCTCTTTGAAGCATCAACCTTTATGATGTGGCTGTCCCAAAGTCCATGCCTTCCCAAGGAAACTCTGGCCAATCTTGACCATAGCAGGTAGTTAGACCCCTCAAGGGTTACTGGAATCATGCTCTTTATCTTCATTTCCATGGTTGGTTTTCTTTTATCCACTGGACAAAACTATGGACTGATGGATAAAGATGAAGAGTTCATGAACTTGCAGAACACAATAGAGTAGAATTTTTGAAACTGAAAGAGAGCTTAAGAACTCAGATAAGTAGAATGTTTAGAAAAATGGATTATCAAGAGATTTTCAAACTAGATAGAGAGGAAACAGAGTGAAGAAGAACAGATTGTAGAACAGAGTAAAAACATAGTGAAAATGGTTTTGTTTTGCGGAAGTTGAGTTAGAATAAGGTCTCAAGAGCTTAATGCTCTGATACCATGAAAGAATGAGATAATTATAGAGAGTTTATGTGAGAATAGAGAAAAACTCAGCAAGAACAAGAGAGAGAGAGGCACATTTCGTGTGAGAGAGAGAGAGAGACAGGATTGTAGGGAGAGAACCAGAATAATGAGGACTTGATTCCTTGCTTTGATTAGGTTCCAAGACCATCCCTTAAATAGGGAAATATGATTACAAAAAGACAAAGAGGATAATACTAAACAAAGGCTTTTGTGCAAGACAAATTAGACAAGGCCAACCAGATGAAAGTGACAGGTCTGATCCTCTCTCTTCTTAAACCTCACATGTGACCTTCCCTTGGATTCTTCTCCCTGACCTTCCCAACGTCTCCCTGCTCTTCCTGAAGCCTCAGACCACTTAAACATATTATTCTGGTCAAGCTGACTTTGTTACTTGCCTTGCAGGTTAGGTATTGGCCGAGATGGTACTAAACCTATTGTACGGACAGCCTTGACTCCCAAGTTATCTTGAATCCTTGTTTAATCCAAACCAATTGATTATCTCTTGCTTCTTATTGCTTCATATCAACAGAGGTGACTGTGAAAAAAAAAGCGAAACATGAAGTATGTTGATCAGCTAGACAGCGAGGAGACTGATTGAGCGACCCACTTACTATCCCCATTGTCTTATCCATTTCAGCCCCTTTATTTTCATGCACTTGTGTATTATTTTGGCCTTCCTTGTATTTATTTTCACATCAGGGATAGTGTGAAGTAAGTCTGGGGGAGGAACTTATTTCCTACTTATTTTGTATTTTGTCTTTGGATTTATGTTTTGAGTCAGTCTTGATTCATTTTGATGTTTTATCGAGCCAGTTTTACGATCGAGTCAGTAAAAACTCTTTTGTGGGAATTATGACCTTATCATGTGTATTAACCACCCTCGTGGTTAGCAGTTATGAAACACACACATGTGGACCTGGAGCACTAACCCTGACATGACCTCATCTTGTTCTCCAGAAGCTTTCGGCGTGTTAAGGTTATTCTCAAACGACTTAGCCCCATTTTAAGTTGGACGTAATCTTGACTGCAATTCTTCTTATTATGGGCATTAGATCAGGAAAACGATTATACACTCAGGACTTCTTATCCTTTCTTATCCATCTTGCTGATCCTTAGTGGCTAGCTCATCTTTAGCTAGTTCCCACCCTGAACCGTAGCCTTTATTCCACCTACATGCATTTTCAGTGTTACATGTGCAGAAATGTGAAAAAAGGTCAGTGAGGAAAGGATCGACACAGCCTCTCACTCGTTACTCCTGCAGAAGTTTTAAATATTCGAGAGAACAGGCGGATCCAAGGAGCAACTGCTCCCAAATTTCTCCCTACCAAAAACTTCACAAAAGCATGATGGAGAAACAAAAAAGATTGTGAGATCAGAACCACCAATGGTATTCATATGTTACCTCAATCATCGTCACATCACCATCCCATATCAAAGAAATATGCCGCTGGGAAGGTTGACAAATGCTGGAGCACCCAGTCGAATTAATGAAGAGCGGGATGATGGCCGGAACAGCCTGACCAGAACAAGAAGAGTCGTTTCAGTAGAAGCAATACAAGTACAGGTTGTGGACATCAATGGATCCATCCTCTCTTGCAGTTTTGTGCGATATCATGCATGCTCTACAAAGAAATGGTAGGCCCTAAACACTTTTATTAGCTCCACTAAAACTTTTACATGGCCCGTTTCACACCTAAAACAACCTACCATGAATAATGCATGTGATGAGAACCGCACGCCAGTCTTAATTGAATGTAAGGGGTTTTGCCTAGAACGTGTGACCTTTTCAGTTTTGAGATATAGAGTATAGAGCCGGTTTGAACAGCGGTCAGTGGGGTTTCGCTAAGGGTGAGTTGTCATAGTTAAACTGCTTGTACGGTTCAAAGATTTGTGGTGAAGGTATGGTTACTGAGAATAGGCGAATTCCCACACTTTCAAACATTTCTCCCTGTTTTAGATACTTCATTGTTTAAGGACAGACAAGGATCTAAGTCTGGGAGAATTGATATGTTGTGTTTTTAACACATTGAACATACACTTTCTTAGTTAATTCTGAGTCTTTATCGAGTCGTTTTAGTCCGTCGGGAGTTGAACATGAGGGAAGTAAGATCATCTGGAGGAAAAAAGTCAATAAAGAATCCAAATTAAAGCTTTTCACGAGCGGAACAACCTTGCAGGCTATTCCAAGTGTGCGTAGCAACCGACAGATTGTTCTAGACATTAAAAGAAACCAAGATTCTATTTCGGGATTTTCTCTAGTTTCCCTATCTTTTCATACTAGTCACTTGTGGCTACCCTATATATTATCTTTTTCCTTTTCTTTTATCAGCTCTCAGTTTTTACGCAAGAAACCTAAAGAGAGTCTCTGTACTACGCGATTTGTGACTTATAAGGGAGACAGCTTCATCTCTCTTCTAGAGAATATTACCCTGAACCGTCTTTTTCAATTATTAATCGCATGCAATATTATTCAGATTCTATGTTCTTTTGTTCTTGTGTTATGGCTGAGTTGTCAGCTAGTTAGTCTAGGGTTCTAGGGTGTTGAAACCGCGAGCTAAGCATAGATACATGCATCTATCGATTGTCTTTTTTCATAACTGCTTTTATTGCTTGCATTAAACCGATCAATTAATGTATAAATCTAAGTTTAACCGTTCCATTAACCGTGAATTAGGTTTCTAGATCTGTTATGAATAAGCTTTGCATCCCTAATCAGCGAGAGTAGATATTATGGTGTTTTGTGAACCTATCGGACTTAATCTCTAAGGCTTCCTGTCGAATATTGATCCAAGCGAGAGTTTTAGGTATCAGAATAGATTTGCAAAAGGAAGAGTTTCACAAAAGAGTGTTGTTCTATATTGAGTGATTCTAGTTTCAGAAAAGTTTAAAACCGAACTTGAATAATTGTTTGGCTTGCACGCATTTGACGCCCGATGAAGTAACCCTAAGCTGACTCTTTAATAATCTGAAAACCAATTTCATTGTGTTACTTGCTTGTTTCGTTTAAACTACTCTACAACCACATTATTATTTTAGCTTCATATTGATCCTATCAAAGTAAAGTGTAAACTGGTCCCCTGGAATTGAATCTAAACATATTACAACAATATTGTTAACTTGACAGTAGCAGAGATACAATTTTAATGTATCATATATACAAATGATCCACTTAGACACGTCTACCATGATGCGAGAATAGGAGAATGAGAAAAAAAAATACCATCCAACCCTCACTTCAGTTTTGATATACGAGATAACAGAAGAGACGATATCGATCTGTATTCTACAGCTCCACAAGAACTAGATCTACATGAACAATGGTTGATTTCTAGAAGCAAAAAGAGGCAAAGAAGATTAGATTAGGAAGAGAGTGTCTAGGGCATTTACCCTCACCAATGACACGATATAAGAGGAAAAAATCAGAGACTAAAAGGGATGGAAACCCCATGAAATCTTCTCTCCATCGAGACATCGTGGTGGTCAGCTGTGCTCCGGCAATCGGCGCCTGGTACTCCTCTATCAACGGCAGCTATTTCTCCAATCAGAAAGGGTTTTGTTTTGTTTTATTTCTGTAAAATATTACTTAATAGTCATTTTTTTACAAAAGAAAATATGGAAAACCTTATGATTTTCTCTATATGGGGTAAAACATTAGAGAAGTACTCTTTTAAAATGGTTTCGGCCTGGGATATGACAATGTTGTTTGTGCCTTGGGTAATTTCTGGTTATTATTATTTTTGTTCACAAAGAGTATTCGAATTTCATTCCATAAGTCATAATTCATTACATTTTCCTGCAAATATGGAAAGGATCTAACAAGTTATCGTCTAACCATATCACGATGATATCCGTACTAAAGTCCACCTTATTTATTTTTTTTTGGTTACAAAAAGTTGTTTCACCTATTTTCCTTGAACCCAAAAAATGTAAGTAATTCCTCTAACGAGATTTGAATTTGAATAATGAAATACCTAGCCACTGATTTACCATTAAACCAAGAGCTCGTTGATCCTACCTTATATCTTATTGGTTTGTAGTTACTACTTAGATTATTAAAACATCATTTTATGAATGTCAACCATTTTGAAGAACGACCTCACAAATTAATCTATATATGAAATATCGAAATACGTTTAATGTATATATATTCGACATGCTTGCGAGTTATGTTCATGATGGACTTTATTGATTACCGTTAAATACTATAGGTCAAATTAATCCAACAACATTCCTAATAAAACAACTTGAGGCCTTGTAAACATACGTGTTTTGTATTTTCATTATTTTCATCCGAGTAATACACATCATATTAGTCAAAACAATTATACAGTTAACGTCTTTTAACGAAAACAACTATACATCAGTTTTACATCAACTATGATTTATTTGTGACTCTGGTTCCCAAGCATATTAATAAATTCCATCTCTTTCCCAACACAAACAAAGGATCCTCAGTCTTTATCCTTTAACATCCATGTCTTTTAAATTTTAACTGCTCAGATTTAAGCCGTTATATTTGTAGCATCCCCGATCCTAGATAGGATTGTCGGGACGGGCCATGGGACGGAGGAATGTTATAAAGCGGTCGTAAGACACAAAGGGAAACGTTCCATGGTCTAAAAAATACGTTAAATCCAAGTGATTGTTGCAGAAAAATAATCAAAGCGCAAGAACCTCAGGTATAGAGCAGAAAGCAGAACATTGGTTTCAGCTTCCGGCTTCAAGCTTCCAGGTTCCGAGTTTCAGTTCAGATGATTTTTCCTGCATCCGAGTAAAGAGGAAAGCTTCTAGATATATATGAACATTCATATATCTCAAGATATGGTTGAATCTTCCTAAGTCAAAGGAAAATGGAAGTATTCTAATATCTATGCTTATCTCCAAAAATATTGGAAATATTCTGTTATCTAAGGATATAGTGAATATTTCCAAATTATAAGAGAAAACCACAACTTCAGCTATAAATATAAGGTTCATAAACCTAAAGAGGAGAGGCCAACACATCCATCTATAGTGCTCACCAGTTTTATAGCCGCCATGGCAATAATTCACACCTAGAAGACGATCTTCATCAACATGCCTATAATAGGCAAATCCTTGTGATTACTATCAATGAGATGGAGTTCTATGCTCATTGCAGCACATCTTCAACCCTATCAACTGGTTTAGGCCAAGATCTTCTGCCCATCAACAGGAACTCTCTATGCTCACTGAAGCACATCGACACACCATGCTCATTGAAGAATATTGAATAGCTTACCATCTAGTTCGGCCATATGCTCTATAGACCAGGTGACTCCTATAAACAACAGAGCCACGTGCTCCCAAGGCTACATGCCTATGTAGGCTACGCACCCATCTTGGCTATGCGCCTATCTAAGCTATGCACCTATCTAGGCTATGCGCCTATCTAGGCTACGCACCCATCTAGGCTATGCGCCTCCAATAATAAGAACCACGAATGACTTGATCCCTCACTGAAGGGTACATAGGCATTCCCCACTAAAGAATGCAGCTATAAATCCAAACACCTTCCATGGTTCCACACTTAGAGATCCAAATAACTCCCCTGGAAGCCGGGCTCCTCATCATCTTAGGCTGGAAGACCATTCGGTCATCATCATCGAAAGGCAACTCCTGCCTTGCAAACCATCTTTCAAGCTGTTACCAAGATATTGACGACATATACTAGCCCGTACCCATATGACAATATTTTAAAGGCAGGATCTCTGGTTTATCATCAACTGAAGCAGGAGAAAGCACTACGGCAATTTCTCTCCTTCTTCCTATCATTCCGTAGAACTGAGCACGATTCACTTGTACCTAAAAAAAATACCCTAACAGTTTGGCGCTAGACAGGGGGCAGTTTTAAACTACGTGATGATGTGATAGGCGGAAGAGACACT
Source organism: Moricandia moricandioides (assembly GCA_905132885.1). Taxonomy (NCBI): domain Eukaryota; kingdom Viridiplantae; phylum Streptophyta; class Magnoliopsida; order Brassicales; family Brassicaceae; genus Moricandia; species Moricandia moricandioides. The sequence goes on along the minus strand of CAJHQQ010004347.1, from coordinate 2,275 downwards.
ACATGTATCCTCTCAAAAAGTCATAACCCCAACCACTTGGGGGCAAGAAACGACCTATTCCCACAAAATCCAAAGGAACAAGCTATGAATTCATGCTGGTTCCAGATCTAATCCACACAAGAAGGTTTTCAACCCAATTGAAATCATCCTCAAATCTTCCCGGACCATGAAGATATGAACTTTCCAAATCAGAGGTCCTCAAACCTGTCTATCTGAGACTACCAGCCTGTTGACGAGTAATCAAGCCCAAACATGAAGCGGCCTTCACGAAGACTGACCACAGTCTTCAAGATGGATCTTTAAGCTTTCCAGAAAGCCCAATATAAGGAAAAATGGCCATAGGATTATGAATTTATGATCCAATTAGCAAATCTGGCCAAAACATTTCTACACATGCCTTATTTAGAAGCGAACCGGTTCAATCAGCTTCCAACCAAACATTAGCGACCAAGAGAGTTTCTATATGATAAAATACATACAGAATACTCATGAAACCGTCTAGGAGAGCATTCCATCATCTTTCATACACCAGCACGCATTGGTTCAAGAGTATCTTCATTTACACCAAATTTCCATATCCGGATTCACTCACAATTTGAATAATAACTCACTAACGCCTTCACGAATACTGACCACAGTCTTCAAGATGGATCTCTAAGCTTTCCAGAAAGCCCAATATAAGGAAAAATGCCATAGAATTATGAATTTATGATCCAATTAGAAAATCTGGCCAAACAATTTCTACACATGCCTCAATTAGAAGCGAACCGGTTCAATCAGCTTCCAACCAAACATTAGCGACCAAGAGAGTTTCTACATGATAAAATACATACAGAATACACATGCAACCGTCTAGGAGAGCATTCCATCATCCTTTCATACACCAGCACGCATAGGTTAAGAGTATCTTCATTTACACCAATTTTCCATTTCCGGATTCACTCACAATTTGGATAATAAATCATTAACGGCTATATCTCCACGACCAGAGCCTTCTTAAGATCTTTCTAATGAATATAGACATGCAAATATTTCATTATTTCTCTCCCAAGCTTTCAAGATTCAAGGAGCCATCAAATCCTCTTCAGTTGGCATTTTACTTCTTTAATGCTCCAACAACTCTATTTTCATTTAATTCAGTAATTTTTTTTCAATTTTCTAGCCTAGGACGAGCCTATTCAATATCATCTAATACTTATGTAAAAATCACCATTCAATCTTTAAGAAATAATAATCAGTTTGTTTATTTTTAACAAAGAAGAGCCTTTGCTTAAAATATCGGTCTTTAGGATTACTTGATAGATTCTTTGTAGTTCTACTGATTTCGTGAACTCCATAGGTTGTTTGTGAGATTAATCAGCCTTGAAGATCATAGATTGAGAGAGTCAATCATTTTCTATCCACCATCATCCATCCATCACCGATCATCAATCATCTACCCATCAAACCATTCCATCCTTTATCTCTTTTAGCTTCTGTTCTTATTTGTTTCATTCATCCTTTCATTGTTCTTCCTTTGATTTCAGGTTAGCCTGGACTAAAAGGACAGAAACTCACACATCAACCATCTCCATCTCTACAAGTTTCTAGACCATCACCATTTCATCGAGCATCTCACCATCTTAGCTTCCGGGGCTGTATCATTTGGTATCAGAGCTTTAAAAACTCCATAACCAGGTTATATAAATCCTTTCTAGCATCCTTAAGTTTCACTCTTGCTTATTTTTCATTTTATACAACAAAAAAAATCATAAAATGTATTATTTGCTTCAAGTTTGCATTTGTGCATTTTTTTTGTGTTCTTGATAAAAGGAAACTAAAGAAGAACAATTTGAGTTGTTTGATCCACAAAATTCCATTGAAAATTTGGTCTAGTTTTTTGTATTCATCTCCAAACTCTGGTTTCCATTTTTGTAGTTCTTGTGCATTTGTTTTATTGTTTAGTTTCCTTTTTGGTTTATTTGCATTAAAAAAAACTCTTCTCTTTGCTTCTATAAATTTGAAAGCCACAATAAAATTGTTTTATTTCTTTTTTTTTTATTTCGATCTGCATACATATATATATATACTTCTTTTTTTTAAAGTGAACCTTTTCCATTTTGTTTCCAAAACTAAAAAACAAAAACTAGGTTTCCATTTTTTTCTACTTATTCTTTTATCCTTTCTTGATCAATCACGAATTGATACATTTTTGTCTTGTTTGTGCTAGGTAAAGTTTAAGAAAATATAGAGGAGAAGCCATTGAAGATTATTCTAAAGAAGACTCGTGTATATA
>CAJHQQ010004346.1:0-29665 GCA_905132885.1 Moricandia moricandioides | reverse complement strand
TTCTCGTGAGCACGAGCTTGTCGTGTTCGATAGCATGAAGATGAAGTTGGAGAACAAAAATGTTGTTCTACCTAGAAAACCATTTACGTCGGAGGTTTCTGTTCAATGGCGATTACTGACAGAATTTGTCCCATCATCTCCTCAGTTTCGAGAAGAGCTTACAATCTCGACTTTTTCTACCGAAATTCAGTCCGAAAATTGACCTCTGTCGCTACCATCGGACGTCACCAAGACGACAGAGTAAAGGTGACGGCGACCGTGAATCCTTATTCATACAAGGAGGCGGCGCGGCCTGAAGAGCGGAAGAGTTTGGAGGATTTTTATGTGGAAGCTGGAGACTTTTTAAGTTCAGACGGTGGTCCGCCAAGGTGGTTCTCTCCATTAGAATGTGGCGCAAGAGCTCCAGGATCTCCTCTCCTTCTCTATGTACCTGGTTCGTCATTTTTAAATATATGGATGAAATCGATGTCAGCTTGATCTATATTTTGTCCAAAACTGCAGGGATCGATGGTACTGGATTAGGGCTCATTCGCCACCATAGGAGGCTTGGAGAGTAAGCCAACCTCATTCAATTTTCTTTATTTCCTTAAAGCCTTACATTTGCTCTTCATTACGCAAATGCTTCTTTTTCTTCAGAAAAGATATTATTCATGTTTTACAAACTTCATTATATATATAATCTTTGGTTTCTTTCTCATTTTCTCTTGACAATAGGATATTTGACATATGGTGCCTTCACTTTCCAGTCAGTGATCGCACCCCTTCTCCAGGTGTTTCTTTGTCAAACATTCTCTGATGTTATTACTTCCGACGTGTAAGCAATGTGACTTAACTGTTTCTGATTTCAGACATTGTGAAGCTCATTGAGAGGACGGTTAGGTCAGAGTACTATCGTTGCCCAAATAGGCCCATATATATCGTTGGAGAATCTATTGGAGCTTGCCTTGCTCTAGATGTTGCTGCGAGCAACCCTGACATTGATCTTGTCTTGATTCTTGCTAATCCAGGTAAAGGAAATCACACTACATATTCACTTTTTTTTCCTAGATGAATGAGGATCTTTATTGTGATTTTTGATACAGTCACACGTTTCAACAATTTCATTTTGAAACCTTTATCCGGTCTACTGGAATTCTTGCCTGACGAAATTCCCATCTTGATCGAAGAAAACTTTGGGTTTAAACATGGTAAAGTTTCAACTCCTTTTTTTTTCTTGCACCTGATCCTAAAACGCATTAAATTCAAATACAAAAAAGGGTCTAAAATTTCTGTTTAAAAGACGGGTTTAAGTGTCGTTGTGTTACAAAGCCATGGCTATATATATTTTTTAAATAGGTTACCCATTGGCGGCAATCTTCGAGACTATACTGAATGGAGCTCATGTTGCCCAGATTGGCAGAGAGATCTTTGGAGACTTCGTTGCAACTTCAGCTAATCTCCCTGTAATACTATTTTCAGATAACAAGTGATATATGCCGCCTGCTCATGTTTCTTCTTCGTTTTGCTGTTTCGGTTCCATTCATTCGCTATATGTCATGTGATAGAACTAACGGAAGAAAATATTATTTACAGACTTTAATTAGGATCTTGCCTAAGGACACACTTCTATGGAAGCTTCAGCTGCTTAAGTCTGCTTCAGCATCTTTTAGTTCTCACATGTACACGGTCAAAGCCCAAACACTGATACTTCTGAGGTTTATTAACTTGTAAACTTCTCTGTTTCATTACGTAGAAGTTTAGCAAACTCTTTGTTTGTAAAGAAATGTTATAGCTGGAAGCTTATTTGTACCTTTGTATGGCTATTACAGTGGACGCGATCAATGGTTATTGAACAAGGAAGACATTGAAAAACTCCATTGTGCAATTCCCAAATGTGAAGTCCGTAAGTTTGAGAATAATGGACAGTTCCTCTTCTTGGTAAGAAATTTTCCTTGCTGGCTTTAAACAATAAATGCAAAAGATCTTGTGAATAATTGGTCTATAACTGCGTCATGTTAGGAGGATGGAGTAGATCTAGTGACTATCATAAAGTTTGCATATTTTTATCGCCGTGGAAAGACACTTGATTATATTTCCGATTACATTATGCCTACTCCGTTTGAGTTCAAAGAGTTTGAAGAATCTCAAAGGTAAATTAAAAGTCAGTCAGTTTCCGCATCAATATTCTGATGTTATCTGACAAAAACATTTTTTGCCTTATATCTAAGTGCAAATATTTTTGCATACTAAGGTATTACTAGTGTTATTTCTTCTGGTACAGATGGGTAACCGATGCTATGTCTCCGGCATTTTTCTCAACTCTAGAAAACGGCACAATAGTAAGATCACTTGCAGGAATACCTTCAGAGGGACCGGTTATTTATGTTGGGAATCACATGTTGCTTGGTATCGAATTGCTTCAGTTAGCAATTCATTTTTTGAAAGAAAAGAACATTATGTTGCGTGGACTGGCCCATCCCATGATGTTTAGCAAAACAGTAGGGTCAAAACTCCCTGATATGCAGATGTTCGACTCGGTTAGGATAGGTGGCGCGGTCCCTGTCTCGAGTCATAATTTCTACAAACTACTTCGTTCGAAAGCTCATGTGCTTTTGTATCCTGGAGGTGTCCGTGAAGCTTTGCACCGAAAGGTAATGCTTGTATTTTCCCTATTTGGCAGCATTCTGAGGTTGTTTCATTTACTACAGGGTGAAGAATACAAATTGTTTTGGCCACAACACTCAGAGTTTGTAAGGATCGCATCTAAATTTGGAGCAAAAATCATTCCTTTTGGCGTTGTTGGAGAAGATGATCTCTGTAAAGTAAGCAAACTCTCTACAATGATCAAAATTCTTCATAAAGTCTACTCTCTGTCCACTCGTTTCAATCGGCTTTCGAGTAACTTCTTTGAGCGATTCTCAGATGGTTTTGGATTACAATGATCAAATGAAGATCCCTTTCCTAAAGAACTTCATACAAGAGATAACACATGACACCACCAAGTTGAGGTATATTATTTCGATCACTTCTCAAGACTATATAACGTAACTTCTGCTGCTGAGTCTGGTGATGACAATATGATTAGGAACGGTGAAGAAGGTGAATTGGGGAACCAAGATTTGCATATGCCTGGCATAATTCCTAAGATTCCGGGACGTTTGTACGTGCATTTTGGAAAACCGATAGAAACAGAAGGCAGAAAGAAAGAGCTAAATGATAAAGAGAAAGCTCACGATGTTTACTTGCAGGTCAAGTCTGAAGTAGAAAGATGTATGACCTATCTGAAGATGAAAAGAGAAAGTGATCCTTATAGAAACATATTTCCGAGGTTTCTCTATTCCATCTCACATGGTTTCTCTTCTCAAATTCCAACCTTTGACCTCTCTCAACATTTTGAAAGTTATGGCGAAGAAGATGAGTCAAAGACAAGTCACAGAGGAAAAGTTTGTTACGAAATGTTAATCTTCCTCATGAATTAACTCTGTACAACACTGTTTCTCTTACATACAGTATGAGGTTTGTGCTAACATAAGCCTAATAAATAATATATTCTAACACGAACCATAAAGTAAAGATACTCATGATACACCCCCACCCCTTCAAGCCTTTCAATCCCGCTATGAAGTAGTGAAAAGGCTTGAAAAAGACATTTAACCAAGGCATGATTGCACAAAAAAAAAAGAAAAAATAGAACAAGGCATGAAAAATGAGGCAAATCTTGAGGCAAACAAAGGTCCAATATAAAATTCTATCGGCAACATCACATTTGAAAATCTTCGCACAACACATAAGTAGGCCTTACTTGAAAACATGCAGTCAGAATCTTAACTCCAGGAAGAACTATGAAAAGCTTGATGTAATGATCCGCTCCCGTAATATTTTAACTTCAAAAAAAAAATCGCGAGGGAATTAATTATACAAGGAGCATATTTTTTTTGTGCAAACACTTATATCCATGAAAACTGGAAGAATATAATGTACTTTGTCTAAGTTTTGGATCTTTAATGAGCTCATGGAATGAATTTAGAATGGGATGAGTGATGCTAATCCGATCACAGAACGATCAGAGCATACATAAGGACATATTGAGACTACAAGGCCAACTAAGGACTGTTCAGCTATTGACCAATACATGTTCCAAGTAAGGATAGTTTGACTAGCTATCATTGCATGATTATAAAAAAAGGAAGACTGCATCTGCGGGAGTCGGAAAAAATCGTAGAGATCAAGTGAAGCCATTAATTGTGATCTTTGACCAAGCCAAATAAGGAAACTGGCATTAAGTGACTGCTTGGTGAGGAAGCTTGGGAGATCCTATAAAAGGACCCATTAAGCTCTCACTTTTCACACAACCAAGAAAAAGAGTTTAGAGATAAGTAAGAGCATGAACGAGTTGGTAGAGAGAGAAAAATTCGAGAAGAGGGATCGAACGAAGAGGAGCTAAAGAGTTCTTTGCTGGAAAATACAACGAAGTTCAGAGTCCTCGAATCCTAGAGATTCGGCTAAGGTGAGGGTGTGATTCGTGGCAATATTTTTGTTGGTTCGTTAGGATGGAAATTATGTGTTAGGAGAATTGTTTATGGAAAGTTTGTTCTTCGTTCTTCGAGGTAGTTCTCAAGGATCGAAGAACGTTCATGCGTTCTTATGATATTTGCATGTTAGATTGCATGTGATGATGTTATGTTTAAATTGGTATGTTATGTGAACGAACAAAGAACTGATCTTGAAAAAATAGGTATGTTAGGTGGAAACGATATAGAAATTGATGAGATTAATTAAGGAAAAAATGGGAATAGATGAATGAACTTAAATAAAGAAAGTACATGATTAAGCAATGAAATTAATTAAGGAAATTATGTTTTAGCTTCGGACCGTAAAGATGTTATGATCATGTTTTGGCTTCTTGCCGTGTATGTTTGCTTCTGCCGTGATGGACCTTCGGGTCATAGGTTGGCTTCGGCTGCAAGTTTGGCTACTCCCACAATTTTGGCTACGGCCACAGGTTGGCTATGGCTACTGGTTAATGGACCGAGGGATCGCATGTTTGGCTACGACCGCAGGTTTGGCTATGGTCGCATGTTGGCTACGGCCGCAGGTTTGGCTACGGTCGAAGGTTGATGGACCTTCATATCAAAATGTTAGGAATGATAAAACCGGATGTTAGGTTGTTAGTTTCTGATGCATGAAAATGGATAAGTAATAAGAAAATGGCTAAGTAAGAAATGATAGAAACGGATTGTTAGGTTTATAGAATGGGATTGCTAGGTTGCTAGGATGGAACGTGAAATTTGATTGCTTGATTATTGAGTTGCATGTGGGCGATTTTGAGCACTGATTAATTTTGTATGCTCATGCCTCCTTTGCATGTAGGTAAAGTTGATTGTGTGGACCGGAGCTCGAGGCTATAAAGATCATCGGGAAGGGTGTTTTGAACTTGAGTAACGTCTGAAAGTTTTGTAAAAGAAATGTTTATTGTAAACTACATGATTCTAAGTACCCAGTCTCGTGTTTCATTTATAAAGTTTGCAGTATTTCTCATGTTCATACAAAAAAAATTGACTTGATCTTTTACTTAGAATTTTTGACATGTTTTTAAACATTTTTGGTTTGGGATGTTTCAATTTGTTATCAGAGCAAGGTTGGCCAGCCAGTTTTGTTTTGGCTGGCTTCTTTTCGAAAATGGGATTTGTGAGTAACGGTGGAAAGAAATGATGGTTTATATCTCACACGAAGGATGTGTTGTATGATGTTTCTAAGGTATATCTTAGTATGTGTTTATAATTGAATTTCTTAGAAAATGGCTAAGCGAAATTCGGGTCAAGAGTTTGCAGGATGTTAGTGAAAACTAGCTTATGTCTTGTTAAGGATAAAAAGTATCGATTATCGAGTTTCTTATAAAGTAGGCAATGAAGGTGTCAGGTTGGTTCAGTCAGCAAGAGTAAATATTCTTAAATTCGTGCGCGATGAATCAAGATATGTCAGCTTTAGTGAAGAAGTTGATACGATGGTAGAAGGTATGAAGCAATAGTACGCGAATTTCTGGTTGTCTAACTTGATAGCTAGACTGTGAGAGATTCTAAGTTAATTCTTGTCGACAATGAATGAAGTTAATGTCTCATGGAATTATGAAGTGTTGGATGTTCGTGTGGTGATGTAACACACTTGTTGGGTAGCTGAATGAATTGATGAAAGTGCAACAAGGACACATATGTGGTTAGATATCTAAGTAGAACGTGATACCATTGATACACAAGATGGAGGGAAGGATAGAGTCAATCCGCTTGTTAGTGATGTGGTTGTGAAGGCAAAACACTGTTCGACTACGGGTGTTGTGCTCTTTATGTGGCAGAAAATTGGCCAACATTCATCACATAAGAATGAGTTCGCTGAAGAGATCAGATTTGGTCGTGCAACATACATGATAAATGGTCAAAGGAATTCTTGGAATAGACTTTTTGGATCAATGTCGAGTTAACATGGATTGGACAAATGTGAAGGTAGAGAAACGAGAAGAAGAAAAGCTGGTATTCAAAAATGAGGAAGTAATTTGAGATTTCAATAATATCAGCAATAAGAACGGAATAAATGATCGAGAACAAGTACGAATTATTATGAGGAGCATCATGGATGCAGAAGTTAAGCAAAGAGAGCTATTGGTAGAATGTTTATGGAAGCAAGGTTTCAAGGAAGTTAAGCAAGTGAAGTTATCAGAAAAACATGATTTGGGTTCATAGGTGCAATATTCGAGGAAACGTTGGTCGCATCAAAGAAAGGTTACGACGACTGCAATTGGTCAAGGACGAAGAATTTGATGAGCACCTCAAGTCAATATCTGGACCACCAACTCATAAGATCAATCATACAAGCCACACTAGAGCCAGCAGCGACATAGGTGCATTCAAAGAAGGATATATTTGCAACCATGAGTAATTTTACCGTGAAAACACTTGATATATATTATCAACTCTACCATAGCACTCGGAGAATTGGTTTCATACCAAAAGGAGTAATGGTTGAGGAGATATGCCATTTACAAGTCAGAATATCTACACTGCATTGAACTGGTTCTATTAAGGAAAGTAATTATTTTGCTTAAGGAATGTGCAACTCAAAATCATGTGTGGAACCAGGGGATCATTACATCTAAGACCACTTGGAGAGTTGATACCATGCACTAAACCTCACTGGATCAGCCAGATTCTTCACCATCTCAATTTGCCATATTTGGAGCAGATTTACAATAAATCCCAACGGCTCTTTCTCCCCATGACTGCAAGAATTTTGGCAATTTTTTCTATCAACCAGAAGCTCCCAAAAGCTCCTACGATCTTCCCAAAGTTTTCCAGATACAAGCAGCTCATCCTTTGGCCGAAATTCTTTCATATTTTCTCATTTAAAGCCTAACTGCTAGTTTTCTTAATTTCAGCATATTTTCTCATTTTACTTAGATTTCTAAATCATTGTACCGAGCCTCAATAATCTCATTAGTTATCTCATTGTAAGGCAAAAAGTTTTTACTCAAGAATTAATAAACTTTTCAGTTTCTTTTTTTCAAAGTCTTTGAGTGTCTAAGTTATCTTGATCATCAAGCCTTGTGTGAATTCACTAATCTAGGTGATTGGTGATTTATTAAACTTGTGGAATCAGGTATCCTCCTTCTTGGTTGATTGTGAAATCATTCAGCAACCCATTCTATCCAGTACCATCATGAGCACTTCCATCCAGCTGGTTTTATAGTTGATTAGATCGATTAGAAGAACCACCCCTCTTGTTGGATCGTCCATCACTTTGATCCAAGAGATTTGTGATCCTTTCACAGCTTAGGGTTACACCATTTCTGGTATAAGAGCTAAATTTCCTTTAGCATCTGGTTGCATATATCCCTATCCTTTTTATTTGCAATCGTTTATGTCTCATTTTTTTTCTGCATTAATAAATAACTAAAAAACTTTTGTTATTCTTTCCATTTAGTTTTGTTTTGCATAATCTTAAAAACCACAAATATCACTCTGTTTCTGTTGTATCTTGGTTGTTTTTCTATTTCATAAACTCATAAAACCATATATGAAAATCATTTTTTTCTTTGTTGTATTAGTTGCTCATTTCATTCGAAAATATAAAAACCATAAAAAGTGTTCTTCATCCTGTTCTTTGTTTTCTCATTCTTAAGGTAGTTTATTATTGTTTAGATCCCACTTCTTAGAGAAATCAGAACCAAGGTTATGTTTGCATTTAGTAGTTGAAATCAAGCTTCCCATATTTGCATACTCGTTTCAAAACTTTTCCAAAAGTTTGGTCAATGACTTTTGTTTCCTTTTTGAATTTTATTCCTTCATATAAAATCAACTGATTTTTAAGAAAACGTGATTACAAAGCCACATATCCGAGTTTCTAATAAACTAAAAGATCAAAAAATATTTGATTAGTTTTCCTTTTTATATTAAAAATTATATTTTTAGAAATCTGAAAACTTCCATATAGTTGTAGTATTTTTATTTCATTTAACTTTTCTTTGTTACACGTTCTCTTTAATTATTTGGTACTGAGTAATTTCTTTTTTTTTCTTGCGAGTCAATATCCTAAAAGCTTTGCAACCATTGAGAGTGAAGAAGAGGCGGAAGGATACAATACTTCTGAAGTAGATTGGGGAGAAGAAGCTGACCAGGATTTTTGGAATGATGGAGAAAACCACACTGAAGGTTATTGGTACATAGACCCCCAAAATGTATTCCAAACGAAGAACAAAGAGGTCAGAAAGAACCATAAGCATTGGACCAGTATTCAACTTGTTATGGACCCAAATCCCAACTCATCTATGATCACGACTACTCATCTGATTATGAGGAAAGTTATGATGGGGAATTTTATTTTCAAGCCTGTCCAATGAGAATGAAAATCACCATGGCTGCACCTGTAAAGTCTTACCATGGAAATCGATCAAGCCATGTTCAAGCAAACCATGGAACCACAATGGTAATCAACATAGGAAAAACCGCTTGGATACATCATCTATATATTTTTCTGGTCATGAAGAAGGACCAAGTGCATACCTAAGATGAGAGGACGACATGGAGAAATGGTTATAACTTGGAGAAGCATGCAAATGGTGGAGCCAGCTTGATATTGATCGGATCTATTTCGATGACTCAGCCTATACTTTGGAAAGAGGTGAAGATGGTCATGTATAGTGAGTTTCTGAAAAGAGCACAACACACTTAGAAGGGTCTACAAAGAGAATAGTACGACCCAAGTCTTGTAGCCAGAAAACTAGAGGCAAAGCTCAAAACCAGTGCATACACCTCAAGTCAAACGAAACCAAAGTGAGTACTCTAACTGCTTAAAACTACTTGAGGTTGTTTGTTATAGATGTCAAGGCCAGGGTCATCTTGCAAAATATCGCCCCACAAAGTGAGTTGTGAAGTCAGTACTACCTGAAGCAAAGGAAAAACTAACTTGGAGGTAAGTGATTCCTTTACTAGAATAGATGATTCCTTTACTAGAATGGATAAACATATTGATGATCTTATCAACTTGATTAAAGCTGGTTCTACTTCTGTTTCTAGTAATTTCATGACTGTCTTAACACACTTGTCTAGTGCCCAAAAGATTGAATATATTTTATTTACTAACATGGAAATCAAGGAACAAGAACCTAACATTGTTGCGCAAGCAACTTGATAAGGTGATTTATGAACTTAATGTGATTAATCCTACTTGTCAAATAATAGTATGATCCACTTGTACTACGTCAAGAATGTTGATGAAGGTCTAGGTAAGAGGAAAAACGTCTAGAAGCTCACCAACATGAGAAGTATGAGTAATCTACCTTACAAACTTCTACACCAGCTGTTCATGTTTTAAAGGTAACAAATACCAAAGCTGAATCAATGCAAGATAACCAAGTAAGTGAAGTCCTAAATCTTAGTCAATACTCTGTTTTTTGAATTATCCATTTCAAGTATAAAACAATTTCTCTTGCCCATAAGTGTTGATTTAGGTATATGTACTTAGGATATTCAAAACCCAAGGAGAAGTAACAGCTAACCGAGCTTAATCTCAGATCAATCCAGATACCAAGACGCTCCTGAGCTAGGTTTGATTAGAATACCCCACGGTCAGCTTACTGACAGAGAAGGCGTGTCCCAAGTGACTGATCTCAAGCCTGAGATAATACCAAGTAACATACTAGGTACTCTAGTAAGTAAATATTAATGAACTTGTTCATTATTGGAATAATTTCTTAGCTAATCCTAGTTTTCTACATTCTGTTTTTAAATCAATCAACTTCAAGTATAATGCACTTGATATTTTCCTTAAGTTCCAAGGAAGAAACAAGAACACTAGGAGTAAACAAGGATCAAGAAAACAAAAAACGATGTGGTAAAAATTGCTATAAACTTCAGATCAACCAATGTAAGTGATCACTTGATTCAATCTGTTTATCATGACTTAAAGGAAACGATAACACACTTGATATGCCCAAAAGAGCTTGTAAAAGGTATAGGTACAATGGAGAAGCATCCAAACAAAACTCACAACCTTACATCCAAGGAGTGGCAATGGAGGACTAAGAGTGAAATAGAAGATTTCAAAATTGGTATATAAATAAAAAATAAAACAATCTACAATACAAATAATAATTCAACACTATATATAACAATATTTATATACAATTAAATATTTATTATATGTTTTATAAGTTAAAAATAATTATCTTTACATATGTGTGGGTTGAAATCTAGTTTGGTTTGTAGATACAGTTGATAATCATTAAAACAAGAAGTTACTACTTATTGAATTATTACTATATTTCTAAATAAATAGGCTTATAAGGACAAGAAGATCCATGAGTTTATGAAGGAGGTGGAGATTCATGATCAATTATGTGTGTAGTAGAAACTTTTGTAACAACAATGTTGAACAATATACGAAAGAATTGGCATTCAAATTCCAAGATATCTGTAATTTTAATGCGAAATTCAAATCTTTAATAAAACATTTGTAAGAACAGCATTATAATTCGTGGACGGATGTTTAAAGTTTTTCCTTATTCCTAGGGGTAGCTAGTAAAAGCAAACCATGTAATGTATAACCGTGAATTTGAATTTCAAACTTGGCAATTTTTCCTTATAGCTCTTAGATTTTGAGCTTCTTAGAATTTTTAACTTCGCAGGAGGTGCTCCATATTATTCTTGGATTTATTTCTCTGTTCTAACTTGACTTGGTTCTTATCAAACATGAGTTTGTCCCAACTCAAGAATATTACAGTCATAAGGAAAAAAGTTATTGATTATCAAAAGAAAAGAAAGCTATTGTTCAGTATTACTTAATTCACTCATACCTAGAAAAAACGAGAAACAAAAAATCTTCTCCACTTGGGAAAAAGATGTCTGATAAATTTAAATGATCATTCAGTAAACTAATAGATTTTAGAATGATCACTCAATAAACAAGAAAACAGTGTTGTCATAAAACTTAACATCAAACATTTCATTTTAATGCAAATCATCTTACTTTCTTGATCAAATACACTCTCCTTATTGTTTAAAATTCCAAAAACTAGTGTTGGGTATCTACACAATTAAAATTTATTATGAGTAAAAAACAGAAATGATGTTTAGTTGGAGCTAAGAGCAGCAAATCCCACCACCTCTCATCATTTGTTTAAATTCCTTAAAATTAACCATACCATCTCCATCAACATCAACCTTACCAATCATTTTCCTGCAGTCTTCAAGTGTTCTTCCTTGTTTCAACCCCATTGATGCAAGAACCGATCTTAACTCTTCATCGGTGATGAAACCATCACCATTCTGATCGAATACTCTGAATGCCTCCCTCATGTCCTCTTCTTCTTCTTTCTCTTCCATCATTTCTTGATACAATGACCCAAACTCATCTATATCCATGAACCCGTCTCCATTCACATCCATCTTTGCTATCATCTCCTTAATCTCATTTTCGGGAACCAGGATACCCACACTTTTGAAAAAATCTTTCAGCTCATTTTTTGCAATTTTTCCATCTCCATTCTTATCGAACATTTTAAACACTCTACTCAATTCTCCACGATCCATTTTATCAAAATCTCTGATGGTGGTTATGGCAAAAAAGAATTATATCAATGTTGAAGAATAACAAAAATCAATAAACAGATTCTTAAGTGAAGTCTAAGTTGGTGAATTCTTGCAACAAAAAAGAACTTCAAGAAAAAATGGACATTGTTAAAAAGAAAAAAATTACAAAAAGAAGAGAAAGCTATGAGAGGGATTAATGGTGCTGTTGATTGACTCCACACTTTTCGATCTATAAAAAACTTATGGTCTAAAAATAGTTACATAAATTTCTTAAAATAGACATGAACCATCTAATTATGACACAAATCAAGAGATCTTCGTTAGATCTCCCTAATTCAAGTTGGAATTAAGGGGGTGATTGTTGGGTAATTCCAAGCTTGTGGAAACTTAACATATTATTAGATGTTTAATATGTTAAGAGATAAACACAAAAAGGAAATCTAGAATACGAAAATAAAGTTTTCTATTAGATTAGGTTTATGTTTTCCATATCACACATGTTAAACGGAATTGTCCTTGAACTTAATCCTTGCTAATGGCTTGGTTAGGATGTCGGCCTTCTGCTCAACACCTGGCACATGATCTAAGAGAAACATTGAGAGCTTTAGTTTTGAGTAGTTTCTAAAGCAATAAGAAAAGTTGTTCTTATTATCTTTTGTTCTAAGAGATCCTTCATAGGACGTATCCCATAGCTTCCTGAAGTTTTTTTCCTCAAGGAGATATCTTTGGCATGATAGGAAATTCGGTTTGTCCATCGGGTGGTTTCCTTAGGCCGGAGAGATCGAGAAAAGTGAATTCATTACGTATCTTCGTATCCACTCGTTCGTTTCAATTCTGGTTCGACTGAAATGTTTCTCAAGGACAGTTGACGTGTAAAGTGGTCTCCAACGTACCATTTGATCTCCTTATCATTCAGTTCAATTCCAACATCCATCGCAATTGTCTGTGGGTCGTCCGGAACATCCAGCGGGTTGTCCTGATCGATAGGGTCGATGGTCGAGCTGGCCATGATCATATCAAAAAATCTAATGTTATTATAAACTAAGAAATATGTTTATGCAATGAGATTTTCAATTTTCACTGGTACGTAAATATATTTCAAATTTACTTAATGAACTCTTTTATGATTGAATTCAAAATTCACGTAAAATGAATAGTAATACATAAACTTAGGAGTATGAATTTGAACCAAAAATATGCAAACCAGAAGAATCCCTTAGACATTGAACACTATTTGAGAATTTATCTGACATATGTCATTTCTACAATTACCTTTACTAAAAATAAATGATATGACATGATATAATTGATGACATTACTTATGGATAAATATGACATAACAATTATATTTAATGTAAATATATATTTTTGTAAACTTTTTAGAATATAGAAATAACTAATAAAAATCATTTAAATAAATCTATTTAATATGACATTAAATAATGAAGACTACTCTAAGATAGATCTAAAAAAAATTGTCATCAAAATAGTCTTTAAGGAGAAAAATGACAATAATAAACTTTATTAAAAAGTATAAATATGCGTTTATATAAATATACGTTTATACCATTTAGGTTAACTAATCTAGATTTATGGTTTATAGTTATGGGGTGGGTTTTAGAGGTGAGGTTTAAAATTAAAAAATATTAAAATTTTTAAATAAAAAGGTCTATTTTAGTCATTTTTCCCTGAGGTCTATTTTTATGAAAAAAACTTCAAAAATATCTATTTGTGAGATTTTTCCTTAAATAATATAATAATAGAAATATAAAATATTTTAAAAAAAATTGAATGTTATTTAAATCTATTTTTATAATCATCCAATTTTTAATATTAAATAAAATCCCCTAGGCATTACTCACTCTGTTTCATAAAAATAGTTTTTTTAGGATTTTCACACATATTAAAAACGTATTAAATGACTACAATAAATGTATCAATTTATGTAATTTTCAATTTTTAATAATTTTTTATCAATATTAACTCAATAAAGTCAATTAATTTTCTCGATGTTTGCAACATTTTCATAGAAAACACAAAAAAAATCTATTTTTTTTAAATAATTTTTTTCTAAAACATGTATTATAATGCGGAAAGAGTATTTGAGAAGTTATTTGACACATATCATCTCTAAAATCACTTTCACTGAAAATAGATAACATAGCATGCTATAATTGATGACATGGCTTATGGATAAATATCACATGACAATTACATTTAATGTAAATTTATATTTTCGGTAAATTTTTTAGAATAAAGAAATAACTAATATAAATCATTACAATAAATCTATTTAACATGACATTAAATAATATAATAATAAAAATATATAATATTTTACAAAACTTTAAATTTTATATAATTTTATTTTTATAACCATACAATTTTTAATATTAAAAAAAATCAAAATTTTATACATTTGAAAAAAAATTATATACTTTTAATCGTAACATCATTTGTTTCATTTCCTTTTGATATCTACAAATTTTAAAAATTTTGTTTAGTTTTATTTTTAATAAGTAAAAAAAGTATCAATTTTAAATATATATATATATATATATATATATATATATATATCTTTTGTTATAGAATTTAAGATAAATCAAAATTTGTATTTTAACTTAATTTAATGTTTAAATAAATTAAAATATTAGTATACAAATAATAAAATCTAGAATATTAACATTATTTTATTTTTAAAATAAAAATTTATTGATGCACATTGTGCAGGAAAACACCTAGTAGTACATAAAAGTTGAATTGTATTATAATCACATAAATTTTTTATATACAATAACTTTTAGTTTGTCGTAGGCCTATCTATTATTTTGGGCTTAATGTTCATTTTTTTGTTTTTGATTTGGGGGTTTGTATTCAACCACTAAAAATAAAATAAAAAACTGAATCTTTTTATGCTATCCCTAAACAATTTCTTTTTTGTATTGAACCCTTTTTTGTGTATGGACCCTTGCACTTAAGCTGGCCTTGGTGGTGCGTAATTCAATCAAGTGCACATATTATTTGGAGAGAACGAAACAAATGAAGAGATGGTGAAGAGCCATATACGAACATCAATCTTAAAGATGATAGACAAGTAGGTTCATAGTCCATGTCTCTCCTTCCGAGCTTTGGGAGATCGCAAATACGAGGAGAACCTTACAACGTACGTTTGTACTAGGTATCCATTTCTAAAATATAGATACTATCAAAGCCTGATGTATTTGTTGTAAAAAAAATTGTGTGAATAAAGGAATAGATTCCACTCAAAAAAATAAAAGTAAAGCTAACGAAGATCTCTTGATTTGTGTCATAATTAGATGGTTCATGTCTATTTTAAGAAATTTATGTAACTATTTTTAGACCATAAGTTTTTTATAGATCAAAAAGTGTGGAGTCAATCAACAGCACCATTAATCCCTCTCATAGCTTTCTCTTCTTTTTGTAATTTTTTTCTTTTTAACAATGTCCATTTTTTCTTGAAGTTCTTTTTTGTTGCAAGAATTCACCAACTTAGACCTCACTTAAGAGTCTGTTTATTGATTTTTGTTATTCTTCAACATTGACATAATTCTTTTTTGCCATAACCACCATCAGAGATTTTGATAAAATGGATCGTGGAGAATTGAGTAGAGTGTTTAAAATGTTCGATAAGAATGGAGATGGAAAAATTGCAAAAAATGAGCTGAAAGATTTTTTCAAAAG
The DNA here is from genome assembly GCA_905132885.1 of Moricandia moricandioides. Classification (NCBI taxonomy): domain Eukaryota; kingdom Viridiplantae; phylum Streptophyta; class Magnoliopsida; order Brassicales; family Brassicaceae; genus Moricandia; species Moricandia moricandioides. The sequence continues at coordinate 13,907 of CAJHQQ010004346.1, read as the reverse complement.
TGTGGGTATCCTGGTTCCCGAAAATGAGATTAAGGAGATGATAGCAAAGATGGATGTGAATGGAGACGGGTTCATGGATATAGATGAGTTTGGGTCATTGTATCAAGAAATGATGGAAGAGAAAGAAGAAGAAGAGGACATGAGGGAGGCATTCAGAGTATTCGATCAGAATGGTGATGGTTTCATCACCGATGAAGAGTTAAGATCGGTTCTTGCATCAATGGGGTTGAAACAAGGAAGAACACTTGAAGACTGCAGGAAAATGATTGGTAAGGTTGATGTTGATGGAGATGGTATGGTTAATTTTAAGGAATTTAAACAAATGATGAGAGGTGGTGGATTTGCTGCTCTTAGCTCCAACTAAACATCATTTCTGTTTTTTTACTCATAATAAATTTTAATTGTGTAGATACCCAACACTAGTTTTTGGAATTTTAAACAATAAGGAGAGTGTATTTGATCAAGAAAGTAAGATGATTTGCATTAAAATGAAATGTTTGATGTTAAGTTTTATACAACACTGTTTTCTTGTTTATTGAGTGATCATTCTAAAATCTATTAGTTTACTGAATGATCATTTAAATTTATCAGACATCTTTTTCCCAAGTGTAGAAGATTTTTTGTTTCTCGTTTTTTCTAGGTATGAGTGAATTAAGTAATACTGAACAATAGCTTTCTTTTCTTTTGATAATCAATAACTTTTTTCCTTATGATTGTAATATTCTTGAGTTGGGACAAACTCATGTTTGATAAGAACCAAGTTCAAGTTAGAACAGAGAAATAAATCCAAGAATAATATGGAGCACCTCCTGCGAAGTTAAAAATTCTAAGAAGCTCAAAAATCTAAGAGCTATAAGGAAAAATTGCCAAGTTTGAAATTCAAATTCACGGTTATACATACATGGTTTGCTTTTACTAGCTACCCCTAGGAATAAGGAAAAACTTTAAACATCCGTCCACGAATTATAATGCTGTTCTTACAAATGTTTATTAAAGATTTGAATTTCGCATTAAAATTTCTTAATATTATCTACAGATATCTTGGAATTTGACCAATTCTTTCGTATATTGTTCAACATTGTTGTTACAAAAGTTTCTACTACACACATAATTGATCATGAATCTCCACCTCCTTCATAAACTCATGGATCTTCTTGTCCTTATAAGCCTATTTTTTTAGAAATATAGTAATAATCAGATAAGTAGTAACTTCTTGTTTTAATGATTATCAACTGTATCTACAAACCAAACTAGATTTCAACCCACACATATGTAAAGATATTTATTTTAACTTATAAAACATATAATAAATGTTTATTGTATATAAATATTGTTATATTAGTGTTGAATTATTATTTGTATTGTAGATTGTTTTATTTTTTATTATATACAATTTTGAAATCTTCTATTTCACTCTTAGTCTCCATTGCCACTCCTTGGATGTAAGGTTGTGAGTTTTGTTTTGGATGCTTCTCCATTGTACCTATACCTTTTACAAGCTCTTTTGGACATATCAAGTGTGTTATCATTTCCTTTAAGTCATGATAAACAGATTGAATCAAGTGATCACTTACCTTGGTTTGATCTGAAGTTATAGCAATTTTTACCACATCGTTTTTTGTTTTTCTTGATCCTTGTTTACTCCTAGTGTTCTTGTTTCTTCCTTGGAACTTAAGGAAAATATCAAGTGCATTATACTTGAAGTTGATTGATTAAAAACAGAATGTAGAAAACTAGGATTAGCTAAGAAATTATTCCAATAATGAACAAGTTCATTAATTTTTACTTACTAGAGTACCAAGTATGTTACTTGGTATTATCTCAGGCTTGAGATCAGTCACTTGGGACACGCCTTCTCTGTCAGTAAGCTTGACCGTGGGTATTCTAATCAAAGCTAGCTCAGGAGCGTCTTGGTATCTGGATTGATCTGAGATTAAGCTCGGTTAGCTGTTACTTCTCCTTGGGTTTTGAATATCCTAAGGTACATATACCTAAATCAACACTTATGGGCAAGAGAAATTGTTTTATACTTGAAATGGATAATTCAAAAACAGAGTATTGACTAAGATTTAGGACTTCACTTACTTGGTTATCTTGCATTGATTCAGCTTTGGTATTTGTTACCTTTAAAACATGATCAGCTGGTGTAGAAGTTTGTAAGGTAGATTACTCATACTTCTCATGTTGGTGAGCTTCTAGACGTTTTTCCTTCTTACCTAGACCTTCATCAACATTCTTGACGTAGTACAAGTGGATCATACTATTATTTGACAAGTAGGATTAATCACATTAAGTTCATAAATCACCTTATCAAGTTGCTTGCGCAACAATGTTAGGTTCTTCTTCCTTGATTTCCATGTTAGTAAATAAAATATATTCAACCTTTTGGGCACTAGACAAGTGTGTTAAGACAGTCATGAAATTACTAGAAATAGAAGTAGAACCAGCTTTAATCAAGTTGATAAGATCATCAATATGTTTATCCATTCTAGTAAAGGAATCATCCATTCTAGTAAAGGAATCACTTACCTCCAAGTTAGTTTTTCCTTTGCTTCAGGTAGTACTGACTTCACAACTCACTTTGTGGGGCGATATTTGATAAAGGATTTTACTCTATCCTAATCAAAGTAGTATAGATGAGTGTCAATCCAATCCTAAGTGAACATGATGCAATGAGAATACAAGTATAAACTTAATCTAAGTGCAACCAATTCGATATGGGGTAAAGTAACCAAATAACAGAAATGCGAAACTAGGATTATAAACGAATGGGAGAAACGAGAACCCATGGGCAAGGGCTTTGACTTTGGGTGATTCGGATTTAAGATAAACGGTTAACTTTATAAACAACTTAGTTCTACTAGTCTAGACGTATCTTTAAACTAATTCTTTGTCAAGATAGAAGTTCATTTGCTTTCAATCACTAGACATCAAATGTCTTTGGTCTAATTAAATCAAGCAATCATTTAAACCTGGTCTATTGACTATCTAAACTTTCTTAACATCAATTGTCATTGGTTAAGCCAGTAAAGAGAGTTATCACTTGGTTCAGACATTTCGTCGAACACCTTTCGGGTATAAATTGTCTATTGATCTAGATTAAAGTGATCAAGTCTAACCTAGCATTAAAAATTAGCAATAATCGTAGAACATGAATAGTCAAACATTAAACCTTCTAACCTATTACCTAATCACCCTAGAGCACCCTAACCCATGGATCCTACAAATGACTACTCACTAGCAGGCATGATGAACTCAAAAATAGATGATGAATAAGAGTAAATCATTGCCAATGAACAAGAATAGAATGATAAATCAATATAAGATAAAAAGGATTCAAGATCCAAAAATCTTCTTCACCAAGAGTAGTCTAGTCTCCAATAAAAATCAGCATCCAATAAAAACTAGGTTTTTAGGGTATTTATATCTGTTTGAAAACAAATCGGGTCAACCCAACAAGCCTGGTTTGACCCGCAACAAATCCAGCATTCTCGACTGTAGCGACCAGGGCTGGTCGCTATGCCTAGTCGCTATGGTCCCCGGGTTTCCTTTGTGGGTCTGTAGCGACCAGGGCTGGTCGCTACGCCTGGTCGCTATGGCATCCGCAACTCCGTATGGGTCTGTAGCGACCAAGGCTGGTCGCTATGCCTGGTCGCTATGGTTCCCGCAACTCCCTGTGGGTCTGTAGCGACCAAGGCTGGTCGCTATGGTTCCCGCAACTCCCTGTGGGTCTGTAGCGACCAAGGCTGGTCGCTATGCCTGGTCGCTACGACCCCCTTTTGCTCCAAACTCCACTTCTTTGGCCCCCATTGCCTCCAATCTCATCAATGAACATCTCCCAACCTGACATAGACAAATGTAATGGAATGCAGCCTAAATATGCCTATATGATGTCCTATATGCTTGGAATGCACTAAAAAGGATGATCGAAACTATGTAAATATGACCGATATCAATATTTTGCAAGATGACCTTGGCCTTGACATCTATAACAAACAACCTCAAGTAGTTTTAAGCATTTAGAGTACTCACTTTGGATTCGTTTGACTTGAGGTGTATGCACTGGTTTTGAGCTTTGCCTCTGGTTTTCTGGCTACAAGACTTGGGGTCGTACTATTCTCTTTGTAGACCCTTCTAAGTGTGTTGTGCTCTTTTCAGAAACTCAGTATACATGACCATCTTCACCTCTTTCCAAGTATAGGCTGAGTCATCGAAATAGATCCGATCAATATCAAGCTGGCTCCACCATTTGCATGCTTCTCCAGTTATGGTGTCTATTGCATAAGTTGGCTTTAGATTCTCTGGAATTCTCCAAGTTATAAACCATTTCTCCATGTCGTCCTCTCATCTTAGGTATGCACTTGGTCCTTCTTCATGACCAGAAAAATATATAGATGATGTATCCAAGCGGTTTTTCCTATGTTGATTACCATTGTGGTTCCATGGTTTGCTTTGAACATGGCTTGATCGATTTCCATGGTAAGACTTTACAGGTGCAGCCATGGTGATTTTCCTTCTCATTGGACAGGCTTGAAAATAAAATTCCCCATCATAACTTTCCTCATAATCAGATGAGTAGTCGTGATCATAGATGAGTTGGGATTTGGGTCCATAACAAGGTAAATACTGGTCCAATGGTTATGGTTCTTTCTGACCTCTTTGTTCTTCGTTTGGAATACATTTTGGGGGTCTATGTACCAATAACCTTCAGTGTGGTTTTCTCCATCATTCCAAAAATCCTGGTCAGCTTCTTCTCCCCAATCTACTTCAGAAGTATTGTATCCTTCCGCCTCTTCTTCACTCTCAATGGTTGCAAAGCTTTTAGGATATTGACTCGCAAGAAAAAAAAAAAATTACTCAGTACCAAATAATTAAAGAGAACGTGTAACAAAGAAAAGTTAAATGAAATAAAAATACTACAACTATATGGAAGTTTTCAGATTTCTAAAAATATAATTTTTAATTTAAAAAGGAAAACTAATCAAATATTTTTTGATCTTTTAGGGGCTGACTGGTGTAACCGCATCGGTTGCGTTTGCGACTGCGGGTGTTTGCGGATGCGGACGGTTGTGGTTTTATGTGTTATATATTAAGAGATTTGGACGACTGGTAAAGCGGTTAAAAATTGTTGCGTTTGCGGGATATTTATGACTGGTTAACTACTAAATGCAGCAGTGGTTAGATAATAAATTAACAATATTTATATTTTATATAATTATAATAATATTAAAAATCATATTATTATACTAAATATAAAAATTATATTTATAAAATTATACTATTAAGTTATTTTAAAATTATAGAAATATTTTTCTTCAAAGTTTTATAATATAAATTACAATATAATGTATACATTTTGGTATTTTATTATTTAATTTAAAAATTTAATTGATTATTTTTATTTTTTATTATATAGTTTTTTTGAAAAAAAAATATTTACCTTCCCGCAACCGCCCGCAACCGCAAACGCTAGCTGGAACCAGCTTTTGAATTTTAGAGGTTTATAGCGGTTTGAAGCGATTTGAAGCGATTTATTGCGTTTTGTATGATTGTTACAAAACGCCAACAACCGCTACCAACCGCAAAAGCTGCGTTTGCGGGTGGTAGCGGGAAAACCAGTCAACCCCTTAGTTTATTAGAAACTCGGCTATGTGGCTTTGTAATCACGTTTTCTTAAAAATCAGTTGATTTTATATGAAGGAATAAAATTCAAAAAGGAAACAAAAGTCATTGACCAAACTTTTGGAAAAGTTTTGAAACGAGTATGCAAATATGGGAAGCTTGATTTCAACTACTAAATGCAAACATAACCTTGGTTCTGATTTCTCTAAGAAGTGGGATCTAAACAATAATAAACTACCTTAAGAATGAGAAAACAAAGAACAGGATGAAGAACACTTTTTATGGTTTTTATATTTTCGAATGAAATGAGCAACTAATACAACAAAGAAAAAAATGATTTTCATATATGGTTTTATGAGTTTATGAAATAGAAAAACAACCAAGATACAACAGAAACAGAGTGATATTTATGGTTTTTAAGATTATGCAAAACAAAACTAAATGGAAAGAATAACAAAAGTTTTTTATTTATTTATTAATGCAGAAAAAAAATGAGACATAAGCGATTGCAAATAAAAAGGATAGGGATATATGCAACCAGATGCTAAAGGAAATTTAGCTCTTATACCAGAAATGGTGTAACCCTAAGCTGTGAAAGGATCACAAATCTCTTGGATCAAAGTGATGGACGATCCAACAAGAGGGGTGGTTCTTCTAATCGATCTAATCAACTATAAAACCAGCTGGATGGAAGTGCTCATGATAGTACTGGATAGAATGGGTTGCTGAATGATTCCACAATCAACCAAGAAGGAGGATACCTGATTCCACAAGTTTAATAAATCACCAATCACCTAGATTAGTGAATTCACACAAGGCTTGATGATAAAGATAACTCAGACACTCAAAGACTTTGAAGAAAAGAAACTGAAAAGTTTATTAATTCTTGAGTAAAAACTTTTTGCCTTACAATGAGATAACTAATGAGATTATTGAGGCTCGGTACAATGATTTAGAAATCTAAGTAAAATGAGAAAATATGCTGAAATTAAGAAAACTAGCAGTTAGGCTTTAAATGAGAAAATATGAAAGAATTTCGGCCAAAGGATGAGCTGCTTGTATCTGGAAAACTTTGAGAAGATCGTAGGAGCTTTTGGGAGCTTCTGGTTGATAGAAAAAATTGCCAAAATTCTTGCAGTCATGGGGAGAAAGAGCCGTTGGGATTTATTGTAAATCTGCTCCAAATATGGCAAATTGAGATGGTGAAGAATCTGGCTGATCCAGTGAGGTTTAGTGCATGGTATCAACTCTCCAAGTGGTCTTAGATGTAATGATCCCCTGGTTCCACACATGATTTTGAGTTGCACATTCCTTAAGCAAAGAATTACTTTCCTTAATAGAACCAGTTCAATGCAGTGTAGATAGTCTGACTTGTAAATGGCATATCTCCTCAACCATTACTCCTTTTGGTATGAAACCAATTCTCCGAGTGCTATGGTAGAGTTGATAATATATATCAAGTGTTTTCACGGTAAAATTACTCATGGTTGCAAATATATCCTTCTTTGAATGCACCTATGTCGCTGCTGGCTCTAGTGTGGCTTGTATGATTGATCTTATGAGTTGGTGGTCCAGATATTGACTTGAGGTGCTCATCAAATTCTTCGTCCTTGACCAATTGCAGTCGTCGTAACCTTTCTTTGATGCGACCAACGTTTCCTCGGATATTGCACCTATGAACCCAAATCATGTTTTTCTGATAACTTCACTTGCTTAACTTCTTTGGAAACCTTGCTTCCATAACCATTCTACCAATAGCTCTCTTTGCTTAACTTCTGCATCCATGATGCTCCTCAGAATAATTCGTACTTGTTCTCGATCATTTATTCCGTTCTTATTGCTGATATTATTGAAATCTCAAATTACTTCCTCATTTTTGAATACCAGCTTTTCTTCTTCTCGTTTCTCTACCTTCACATTTGTCCAATCCATGTTAACTCGACATTGATCCAAAAAGTCCATTCCAAGAATTCCTTTGACCATTTATCATGTATGTTGCACGACCAAATCTGATCTCTTCAGCGAACTCATTCTTATGTGATGAATGTTGGCCAATTTTCTGCCACATAAAGAGCACAACACCCATAGTCGAACAGTGTTTTGCCTTCACAACCACATCACTAACAAGCGGATTGACTCTATCCTTCCATCCATCTTGTGTATCAATGGTACCACGTTCTACTTAGATATCTAACCACATATGTGTCCTTGTTGCACTTTCATCAATTCATTCAGCTACCCAGCAAGTGTGTTAAATCACCACACGAACATCCAACACTTCATAATTCCATGAGACATTAACTTCATTCATTGTCGACAAGAATTAACTTAGAATCTCTCACAGTCTAGCTATCAAGTTAGACAACCAGAAATTCGCGTACTATTGCTTCATACCTTCTACCATCGTATCAACTTCTTCACTAAAGCTGACATATCTTGATTCATCGCGCACGAATTTAAGCATATTTACTCTTGCTGACTGAACCAACCTGACACCTTCATTGCCTACTTTATAAGAAACTCGATAATCGATACTTTTTATCCTTAACAAGACATAAGCTAGTTTTCACTAACATCCTGCAAACTCTTGACCCGAATTTTGCTTAGCCATTTTCTAAGAAATTCAATTATAAACACATACTAAGATATACCTTAGAAACATCATACAACACATCCTTCGTGTGAGATATAAACCATCATTTCTTTCCACCGTTACTCACAAATCCCATTTTCGAAAAGAAGCCAGCCAAAACAAAACTGGCTGGCCAACCTTGCTCTGATACCAAATTGAAACATCCCAAACCAAAAATGTTTAAAAACATGTCAAAAATTCTAAGTAAAAGATCAAGTCAATTTTTTTCGTATGAACATGAGAAATACTGCAAACTTTATAAATGAAACACGAGACTGGGTACTTAGAATCATGTAGTTTACAATAAACATTTCTTTTACAAAACTTCCAGACATTACTCAAGTTCAAAACACCCTTCCCGATGATCTTTATAGCCTCGAGCTCCGGTCCACACAATCAACTTTACCTACATCGCAAAGGAGGCATGAGCATACAAAATTAATCAGTGCTCAAAATCGCCCACATGCAACTCAATAATCAAGCAATCAAATTTCACGTTCCATCCTAGCAACCTAGCAATCCCATTCTATAAACCTAACAATCCGTTTCTATCATTTCTTACTTAGCCATTTTCTTATTACTTATCCATTTTCATGCATCAGAAACTAACAACCTAACATCCGGTTCTATCATTCCTAACATTTTGACATGAAGGTCCATCAACCTTTGACCGTAGCCAAACCTGCGGTCGTAGCCAACATGCGACCATAGCCAAACCTGCGGTCGTAGCCAAACATGCGATCCCTCGGTCCATTAACCAGTGGCCATAGCCAACCTGTGGTCGTAGCCAAATTTGTGGGAGTAGCCAAACTTGCAGCCGAAGCCAACCTATGACCCGAAGGTCCATCACGGCAGAAGCAAACATACACGGCAAGAAGCCAAAACATGATCATAACATCTTTACGGTCCGAAGCTAAAACATACTTTCCTTAATTAATTTCATTGCTTAATCATGTACTTTCTTTATTTAAGTTCATTCATCTATTCCCATTTTTTCCTTAATTAATCTCATCAATTTCTATATTGTTTCCACCTAACATACCTATTTTTTCAAGATCAGTTCTTTGTTCGTTCACATAACATACCAATTTAAACATAACATCATCACATGCAATCTAACATGCAAATATCATAAGAACACATGAACGTTCTTCGATCCTTGAGAACTACCTCGAAGAACGAAGAACAAACTTTCCATAAACAATTCTCCTAACACATAATTTCCATCCTAACGAACCAACATAAATATTGATGATTAAGTTGCCACGAATCTCACCTTCACCTTAGCCGAATCTCTAGGATTCGAGGACTGAACTTCGTTGTATTTTCCAGCAAAGAACTCTTTAGCTCCTCTTCGTTCGATCCCTCTTCTCGAATTTTTCTCTCTCTACCAACTCGTTCATGCTCTTACTTATCTCTAAACTCTTTTTCTTGGTTGTGTGAAAAGTGAGAGCTTAATGGGTCCTTTTATAGGATCTCCCAAGCTTCCTCACCAAGCAGTCACTTAATGCCAGTTTCCTTATTTGGCTTGGTCAAAGATCACAATTAATGGCTTCACTTGATCTCTACGATTTTTTCCGACTCCCGCAGATGCAGTCTTCCTTTTTTATAATCATGCAATGATAGCTAGTCAAACTATCCTTACTTGGAACATGTATTGGTCAATAGCTGAAAAGTCCTTAGTTGGCCTTGTAGTCTCAATATGTCCTTGTGTATGCTCTGATCGTTCTGTGATCGGATTAGTATCACTCATCCCATTCTAAATTCATTCCATGAGCTCATTAAAGATCCAAAACTTAGACAAAGTACATTATATTCTTCCAGTTTTCATGGATATAAGTGTTTGCACAAAAAAAAATATGCTCCTTGTATAATTAATTCCCTCGCGAATTTTTTTTTTAAGTTAAAATATTACGGGAGCAGATCATTACATCAAGCTTTTCATAGTTCTTCCTGGAGTTAAGATTCTAACTGCATGTTTTCAAGTAAGGCCTACTTATGTGTTGTGCGAAGATTTTCAAATGTGATGTTGCCGAAAGAATTTTATATTGGACCTTTGTTTGCCTCAAGATTTGCCTCATTTTTCATGCCTTGTTTTATTTTTTCTTTTTTTTTTGTGCAATCATGCCTTGGTTAAATGTCTTTTTCAAGCCTTTTCACTACTTCATAGCGGGATTGAAAGGCTTGAAGGGGTGGGGTGTATCATGAGTATCTTTACTTTATGGTTTGTGTTAGAATATTTTATTTATTAGGCTTATGTTAGCACAAACCTCATACTGTATGTAAGAGAAACAGTGTTGTATAGAGTTAATTCATGAGGAAGATTAACATTTCGTAACAGACTTTTCCTCTGTGACTTGTCTTTGACTCATCTTCTTCGCCATAACTTTCAAAATGTTGAGAGAGGTCAAAGGTTGGAATTTGAGAAGAGAAACCATGTGAGATGGAATATAGAAACCTCGGAAATATGTTTCTGTAAGGATCACTTTCTCTTTTCATCTTCAGATAGGTCATACATCTTTCTACTTCAGACTTGACCTGCAAGTAAACATCGTGAGCTTTCTCTTTTATCACTTAGCTCTTTCTGTTTGCCTTCTGTTTCTATTGGTTTTCCAAAATGCACGTACAAACGTCCCGGAATCTTAGGAATTATGCCAGGCATATGCAAATCTTGGTTCCCCAATTCACCTTCTTCACCGTTCCTAATCATATTGTCATCACCAGACTCAGCAGCAGAAGTTACGTTATATAGTCTTGAGAAGTGATCGAAATAATATACCTCAACTTGGTGGTGTCATGTGTTATCTCTTGTATGAAGTTCTTTAGGAAAGGGATCTTCATTTGATCATTGTAATCCAAAACCATCTGAGAATCGCTCAAAGAAGTTACTCGAAAGCCGATTGAAACGGGTGGACAGAGAGTAGACTTTATGAAGAATTTTGATCATTGTAGAGAGTTTGCTTACTTTACAGAGATCATCTTCTCCAACAACGCCAAAAGGAATGATTTTTGCTCCAAATTTAGATGCGATCCTTACAAACTCTGAGTGTTGTGGCCAAAACAATTTGTATTCTTCACCCTGTAGTAAATGAAACAACCTCAGAATGCTGCCAAATAGGGAAAATACAAGCATTACCTTTCGGTGCAAAGCTTCACGGACACCTCCAGGATACAAAAGCACATGAGCTTTCGAACGAAGTAGTTTGTAGAAATTGAGACTCGAGACAGGGACCGCGCCACCTATCCTAACCGAGTCGAACATCTGCATATCAGGGAGTTTTGAGCCTACTGTTTTGCTAAACATCATGGGATGTGCCAGTCCACGCAACATAATGTTCTTTTCTTTCAAAAAATTAATTGCTAACTGAAGCAATTCGATACCAAGCAACATGTGATTCCCAACATAAATAACCGGTCCCTCTGAAGGTATTCCTGCAAGTGATCTTACTATTGTGCCGTTTTCTAGAGTTGAGAAAAATGCCGGAGACATAGCATCGGTTACCCATCTGTACCAGAAGAAATAACACTAGTAATATATGCAAAAAATGTTTTTGTCAGATAACATCAGAATATTGATGCGGAAACTGACTGACTTTTAATTTACCTTTGTGATTCTTCAAACTCTTTGAACTCAAACGGAGTAGGCATAATGTAATCGAAAATATAATCAAGTGTCTTTCCACGGCGATAAAAATATGCAAACTTTATGATAGTCACTAGGTCTACTCCATCCTCCTAACATGACGCAGTTATAGACCAATTATTCACAAGATGTTTTGCATTTACTGTTTAAAGCCAGCAGGGAAACTTTCTTACCAAGAAGAGGAACTGTCCATTATTCTCAAACTTACGGACTTCACATTTGGGAATTGCACAATGGAGTTTTTCAATGTCTTCCTTGTTCAGTAACCATTGATCGCGTCCACTGTAATGGCCATATATAGCCATACAACGGTACAAATCAGCTTCTAGCTATAACATTTCTTTACAAACAAAGAGTTTGCTAAACTTCTACGTAATGAAACAGAGAAGTTTACAAGTTTATAAACCTCAGAAGTATCAGTGTTTGGGCTTTGACCGTGTACATGTGAGAACTAAAAGATGCTGAAGCAGACTTAAGCAGCTGAAGCTTCCATAGAAGTGTGTCCTTAGGCAAGATCCTAATTAAAGTCTGTAAATAATATTTTCTTCCGTTAGTTCTATCACATGACATATAGCGAATGAATGGAACCGAAACAGCAAAATGAAGAAGAAACATGAGCACGCGGCATATATCACTTGTTATCTGAAAATAGTATTACAGGGAGATTAGCTGAAGTTGCAACGAAGTCTCCAAAGATCTCTCTGCCAATCTGGGCAACATGAGCTCCATTCAGTATAGTCTCGAAGATTGCCGCCAATAGGTAACCTATTTAAAAAAAAAAGCCATGGCTTTGTAACACAACAACACTTAAACCCGTCTTTTACACAGAAATTTTAGACCCTTTTTTGTATTTGCATTTAATGCGTTTTAGGATCTGGTGCAAGAAAAAAAAAAGGGGTTAAAAATTTACCATGTTTAAACCCTAATTTTTCTTCGATCAAGATGGGAATTTCGTCAGGCAAGAATTCCAGTAGACCGGATAAAGGTGTCAAAATGAAGTTGTTGAAACGTGTGACTGTATCAAAAATCACAATAAAGATCCTCATTCATCTAGGAATAAAAGTGAGTATGTAGTGTTATTTCCTTTACCTGGATTAGCAAGAATCAAGACAAGATCAATGTCAGGGTTGCTCGCAGCAACATCTAGAGCAAGGCAAGCTCCAATAGATTCTCCAACGATATATATGGGCCTATTTGGGCAACGATAGTACTCTGACCTAACCGTCCTCTCAATGAGCTTCACAATGTCTGAAATCAGAAACACTTAAGTCACATTGCTTACACGTCGGAAGTAATAACATCAGAGAATGTTTGACAAAGAAACACCTGGAGAAGGGGTGCGATCACTGACTGGAAAGTGAAGGCACCAGATGTCAAATATCCTATTGTCAAAAGAAAATGAGAAAGAAACCAAAGATTATATATATAAAATGAAGTTTGTAAAACACGAATATATATATATATATATATTTCTGAAGAAAAAGAAGCATTTGCGAATGAGCAATATGTAAGGCTTTAGAGAAGATAAGAAAATGAATGAGGTGGCTTACTCTCACGCCTTCTATGGTGGCAGAATGAGCCTAGTGCAGTACATCGATCCCTGCAGTTTTGGACAAAAATATAGATCAGCTGACATCGATTTCATCATATATTTAAACATGACGAACCAGGTACATAGAGAAGGAGAGGAGATCTGAAGCTCTTGCCGCCACATTGCGTAATGGAGAGAACGCACCTTGCGACCACCGTCTGAATCTGTATAAAAGTCTCCAGCTTCCACATAAAAATCCAATCCAAACTCTTCGCTCTTCAGGCCCGCGCCGCCTCCTTGCATGAATACGAGGATCACGGTCGCCGTCACCTTTACTCTGTCGTCTTAGGTGACGTGCGACTGTAGCGACAGAGGTCAATTTCGAAGACTGAATTTCGTGTAGAAAAGTCGAGATGTAAGCTCTTCTCGAAACTGAGAGAGATGATGGGACAAATCTGTCAGTCAATCGCCATTGAACA